>SJXQ01000696.1:15815-143057 GCA_006408695.1 Aepyceros melampus | reverse complement strand
AGTGCATTTTCCTGACAAAACTCTATTAGTCTTTGCCCTGCTTCATTCCGCATTCCAAGGCCAAATTTGCCTGTTACTCCAGGTGTTTCTTGACTTCCTAGTTTTGCATTCCAGTCCCCTAGAATGAAAAGGACATCTTTTTTGGGTGTTAGTTATAAAAGGTCTTGTAGGTCTTCACAGAACCATTCAACTTCAGCTTCCTCAGCGTTACTGGTTGGGGCATAGACTTGGATAACTGTGATATTGAATGGTTTGCCTTGGAAACGAACAGAGATCACTCTGTTGTTTTTGAGATTGCATCCAAGGACTGCATTTCGGACTCTTTTGTTGACCATGATGGCCACTCCATTTCTTCTAAGGAATTCCTGCCCACAGTAGTAGATATAATGGTCATCCGAGTTAAATTCACCCCTTCCAGTCCATTTTAGTTCGCTGATTCCTAGAATGTCGACATGCACTCTTGCCATCTCTTGTTTGACCACTTCCAATTTGCCTTGATTCATGGACCTGACATTCCAGGTTCCTATGCAATACTGCTCTTTACAGCATCAGGGAGCCCTCAGTGATCTTTATATACTTTTTATGTTTAAATCAGGTGAAAGTATTATCCATGCAAAAAATTAAATGTTTATTTTAAGTGAAATAATAAAGAGATAATCACAACACCTATTCTAGCACCTAACTAATATAGAATACAATATATTTCAGGCCTCCTATCTATAGCTTTTGCTCTGTTATCAAAATCTGAAAGAAATGGTTCCTGTCCTCAAATTTTTAATGATATTTGCAGGTAAAAGTCTATCTGGAACTCTCTTTTAACTCTTTCACTTCCTTCAGGTCTTTGCCCAAATGTCACCATTTTAGGGAGACCTTGCTTGACTACCCTAAATAAAACAGTAACACCCATACATGTAGCCTACTACCCCTTTCCCTTGCCTTTTTTTTTTTATGTAAACAGTGCCCCTGCAATGAAAGTTTGTAATAGACTGCACTATTGCCTTCCCTACACAAGGTCTTGAGTTTCTTTGTTTTGTTGGTGGAGCTGCAGGGCTAGCTTGTGGGATCTTAGTCCTCCCATCAGGGGCACAGCAGTGAAACAGAGTCCTAAGCATTGGACTGCTGGGAATTCTGCCACCCGCCTCTTGCTTTATACTCTGTAACACAATCACCAGCTAACATGGTATATTTGTCTACTGTCTATATCCTGAAACATAAGCTCCATGTAGGCAGAGACTACTTTTACTTTTTAAAAAATATTTTAAACTAAAGTATAGTTGACTTATGATATTATGTTACAGGTGTATAACAGTGATTCACAATTTTTAAAGGTTATATATACTCCATTTATGAAAGTCAAAGTGTTAATCACTCAGCCGTGTCCGAATCTTTGTGACCCCCCTGGACCATAGCCTGATAGGCTCCTTTGTCTATAGAATTCTCCAAGCAAGAATACTGGAGTGGATAGCCATTCCCTTCTCCAGGGAATCTTCCCAACCCAGAGATCAAACCCAGGTCTCCTGCACTGCAGGCAGATTCTTTACAGTTTGAGCCACCAGGGAAGCACATACTCCCTTCATAATTATTATTATAAAATATTGACTACATTCCCTGTATTTTACTGTATATCCTTATATTTTATTTATTTTGTACATAATAGTTTGTACCTCTATTAATCCCTTGCCCCTTTCTTGCCCCTCCCCACCTTCCCTCACCACAATGGTAATCACTAGTTTATCCCCTTTATCTGTGGGTCTGTTTCCTTCTCTTGTATTCAATAGTTTGCTGTATTTTTTAGATTTCACATACAAATACAGTATTTGTCTTTCTCTGTCTGATTTATTTCACTAAGCATGTAACACCCTCCAAGTCCATCCATGTTGCTGCAAATAGCAAAATTTCATTTTTTTGGATGCATGAGTAGTAGGCCCTTGTGTATATATACCACCACTTCATAATACATTCATCTATTAATGGACATGTAGTTTGCTTTGATACCCTGACAATTATAACTAACACTGCTATGAACATTGGGGTTCATGTATCTGTTCAAATTACTGTTTTATTCTTAAAGAGATGGGAATACCAGACCACCTGACCTGCCTCTTGAGAAATCTGTATGAGGTCAGGAAACAACAGTTAGAACTGGACATAGAACAACAGACTGGTTCCAAATAGGAAAAGGAGTATGTCAAGGCTGAATATTGTCACCCTGCTTATTTAACTTATATGCAGAGTACATCATGAGAAATACTGGGCTGGGTGAAACACAAGCTGGAATCAAGATTGCCAGGAGAAATATCAATGACCTCAGATATGCAGATGACACCACCCTTACGGCAGAAAGCGAAGAAGAACTAAAGAGCCTCTTGATGAAAGTGAAAGAGGAGAGTGAAAAAGTTGGCTTAAAGCTCAACATTCAGAAAAGAAAGATCATGGCATCCAGTCCCATCACTTCATGGCAAATAGACGGGGAAACAGTGGAAACAGTGTCAGACTTTATTTTTCTGGGCTCCAAAATCACTGCAGATGGTGATTG
This sequence comes from Aepyceros melampus, assembly GCA_006408695.1. Lineage (NCBI taxonomy): Eukaryota > Metazoa > Chordata > Mammalia > Artiodactyla > Bovidae > Aepyceros > Aepyceros melampus. Next base: position 140,521 of record SJXQ01000696.1, on the reverse strand, counting down.
CAGCCATGAAATTAAGAGACACTTACTCCTTGGAAGAAATGCTTTATGACCAACCTAGACAGCATATTAAAAAACAGAGACATTACTTTGCTAACAAAGGTCCATCTAGTCAAGGCTGTGGTTTTTCCAGTAGTCATGTATGGTTGTGAGAGTTGGACTATAAAGAAAGCTGAGCACCGAAGAAGATAGAACTCTGTAGGGTTCTCTGGAGGCTAAAGATGAGCAAATCTGTTCTTTCCTTTGATAGAACTTTACTCAGCCCACATTCTTAGATATAGCTCTTAGATTAAATTCTCCTCCAGAACAGAGACTGTGGTGTTTCTCTCTGTATCCTCAGGGCTAAATGAATGAATAAATAGAAGAATGAGTGTTCTAGTAGAGATATTCCCTGTTTAAGATGTAGACTGCAAGAAATCATTTCTAGCCTCTTCACAGTGTAATCGAAATTGCTTAAGAACAATAAAAGGATTGAGGAGATATCTATCATGAAGTGAAGTGAAGTCGCTCAGTCATGTCCAACTGTTTGCGACCCCATGGACTGTAGCCTACCAGGCTGCTTCGTCCATGGGATTTTCCAGGCAAGAGTACTGGAATGGGTTGCCATTCCTTCTCCAGAGGATCTGCGCCACCCAGAAATCAAACCCAGGTCTCCCACAGTGTAGGCAGATGCTCTGAGCCACCAGGGAAGTCTATAATATCTATCATAGAAACAGTTTAAAGAACAAGGTGGACAAATGGAAATTAAGGAAAGACTGGGAGAACAAAAAAGAAAAAGCATTATCTAGAAAGAATCAGTGGAAACAGAGGCTGACTTTATTTTGGGGGGCTCCAAAATCACTGCAGATGGTGACTGAAGTCATGAAATAAAAAGACACTCCTTAGAAGAAAAGTTATGACCAACCTAGACAGCATATTAAAAAGCAGAGACATTACTTTGCCAACAAAGGTCCATCTAGTCAAGGCTATGGTTTTTCCTATAGTCATGTATGGATGTGAGAATTGGATTATAAAGAAAGCTGAGCGCCAAAGAACTGATGCTTTTGCACTGTAGTGTTGGGGAAGACTCTAGAGAATCCCTTGGACTGAAAGAAGATCCAACGAGTCCATCCTAAAAGAGATCAGTCCTGAGTGTTCATTGGAAACACTGATGTTGAAGCTGAAACTCCAATACTTTGGCCACCTGATGCAAAGAGCTGACTCAATGGAAAAGACCCTGATGCTGGGAGATTGAAGGCGGGAGGAGAATGCGACAACAGAGAATGAGATGGTTGGATGGCATCACCAACTCAATGGACATGAGTATGAGTAAATCCAAGGAGTTGGTGATGGACAGGGAGGCCTGGCATGTAGCAGCCCACGGGGTCCCAAAGAGTTGGACAGACTGAGCAACTGAACTGAACTGAACTGACAGTAGTTCTATTTTTAGTTTTTTGAGAAACCTCCTGTTTCCAAAGTAACTGCACCAATTTACATTCTCATCTGTAGTGAATGAAAGTTCCCTTTTCTCCACATCCTCATCAACATCTGTTATTTGTGTTCATTGTGATGACAGTCATTCTGACAGGTGTGAGGTGATATCACATTGTGGTTTTGATTTGCATTTCCTTGATTATTAGTGACATTGAGCTCTTTTCAAAGGCCGGTTGGTCATTTGCATGTCCTAAATGGGAAAATATCTATTCAGCTCTTCTGTCCATTTTTCAATCAGGTAGTTTGTTTTTTTAATGTTGAGTTGTATGAGCTATTTTTATATTTGGGATGTTAACCCCTTATCAGTCACAGCATTTGTAAATTTCTTCTCCCATTCAGTTGGTTGCCTTTTCATTTTGTCAGTGGTTTCCTTTGTTGTGTATCTCTGTTCATTTTTGCATATCAAATTCTCAAACAATGCCTGGCACATAAATGCCAAATAAATGAATGGATTGAATAGAACCTTTCAGTCTGGTATATGTCGACTATAACAGCTATGCTCTAATAATGACTAGTATATACTGATAATTTACTGTGTCATACAATGAGCTAATCCCTTATCAGTCACAGCATTTGTAAATTTCTTCTCCCATTCAGTTGGTTGCCTTTTCATTTTGTCAGTGGTTTCCTTTGTTGTGTATCTCTGTTCATTTTTGCATATCAAATTCTCAAACAATGCCTGGCACATAAATGCCAAATAAATGAATGGATTGAATAGAACCTTTCAGTCTGGTATATGTCGACTATAACAGCTATGCTCTAATAATGACTAGTATATACTGATAATTTACTGTGTCATACAATGAGCTAAGTGTTTCACATGTATTATCTTGTTTAGTCTCCACAACACTGTTACTACATACTTTTTGCACATTAAGAGACTAAGGTGTTTAGAGAGGTTAAGGAATTGAACTTAATGACTTCTGATCTCCTTATAAAGTGGAACTGAAAGTTGCTCAGTCCTGTCAGACTCTTTGTGACTCCATGGACTGCATGCAGCCCATGGAATTTTCCAGGCCAGAATACTTCATTGGGTAGCTTTTCCCTTCTCCAGGGGATCTTCCCAACCCAGAGATCAAACCCAGGTCTCCCCCTTTGCAGGCGTATTCTTTACCATCTGAGCCACAAGGGATCTCCTTATAATTCAATGCAAATTTCTCAATGGCTGGTAAATATAAAATATAACTTGTCCCTAGAAGAAATATTTAAAATAACTTTTGGAAAATTTTTTGCCACTCTGCTTTTCTCAAATATTCTCTATAGACATCTGATTCAATGGAAAACAGCTGTTTTCAACTGAAGTGCCTATTTTAAAACAAGAGTAGTTAATTGATTAAAATAATGCATTCGTATGTTAACAAGTGACAATTCAGTTCAGTTCAGTTCAGTCGCTCGGTCGTGTCCGACTCTTTGTGACCCCATGAATTGCAGCACGCCAGGCCTCCCTGTCCATCACCAACTCCCAGAGTTCACCCAGACTTGCGTCCATCGAGTCGGTGATGCCATCCAGACATCTCATCCTCTGTTGTCCCCTTCTCCTCCTGCCCCCAATCCCTCCCAGCATCAGGGTCTTTTCCAATGAGTCAGCTCTTCCCATAAGGTGGCCAAAGTACTGGAGTTTCAGCTTTAGCATCATTCCTTCCAAAGGACACCCAGGACTGATCTCCTTCAGCATGGACTGGTTGGATCTCCTTGCAGTCCAAGGGACTCTCAAGAGTCTTCTCCAACACTACAGTTCAAACCCATCAATTCTTCGGCGCTCAGCTTTCTTTATAGTCCAACTCTCACATCCATACATGACCACTGGAAAAACCATAGCCTTAACTAGACAGACCTTTGTTGGCAAAGTCTCTGCTTTTTAATATGCTATCTAGGTTGGTCATAACTTTGCTTCCAAGGAGTAAGCGTCTTTTAATTTCATGGCTGCCATCACCATCTGCAGTGATTTTGGAGCTAGAATTAGGCAAATCCTTTGACCTAGTAATCCCAGTTTTGAGATAACATTCCAAGGAGAATAATCATATGGAGACAGGAGAAAGAAGACTAATAATTGTACAGATGTGTTCATAGCAATGCTGTTTATAGTAATGAAAACTGAAATAATCATTCTGAAGTGTCAAACATTTAGAAAACTACATAGTATATTAATATATTCAAACTTTTAAAAAATAAATATACTGTTTCAAAGCATAAAAATATAAGTAATCTCAAAGAACACAGCAACAGGTATGCTGATTAAAACTATAACTTTGAATTCTGAGAAGGATCAGAGAAAACTTTAGAACAATATAACATCAATTAAATTTAGGAAATTAAAAAAATTTCTTAATATTTAACAAGACCTGGTAAATTCTAACACCTTATTCTTTTATGTTATAACTATGTAGACTTGCCTTAAGTGATAATTGAAATTTTCTTTTATATATAGCAAAAGAACCCATGAGATGACCATTCCTGTAGTCCCTCAAATAATTGCAAGTCAAAATAAACGAGACTTTTTTAAAACTTTCTTTAATTTTTTAATTAAACTTTTTATTTTGTATTGGAGTATGGCCATCTAATAATGTTGTGATAGTTTCAGATGGACAACAAAGGGATTCATCCATATACCTGTACCCATTCTCCCCCAGACACCCCTCCCATCCAGGCGCCACATAACATTGAGCAGGCTTCCCTGTGTTATACAGTAGGTCCTTGTTGGTTACCATTTTAACTATAGCACTGTAGACTTGTCCATCTCAAACTCCCTAACTATCCCTTCCCCCATCCTTCCCCCTAGGCAACAATAAATTCATTCTCTAAATCTGTGAGTCTGTTTCTGTTTTATAAACAAGTTCATTTGTATCATGTCTTTTTAGATTCCAAATACAAGGATTCATACAATGTTTCTGCTTCTCTGACTTACTTCTCTCAGTGTGACAATCTCTAGGTCTAATCCATGTTGCTGTGAATGACATTATTTCATTCTTTTTGATGGTTGAGTAATATTCCATTATATATATCTATCAAATTTTCTTGAGTTTTTTTTTTATTCCTATTATATTAGCAAATTTTTGGTACTGTTTGACAGAGCCATGCAGCATGTGGGATCTTAGTTCGCTGGCTAGGGATCAAACCCAGACCCCTGGCAGTGGAAACACAGAGTCTTAACCACTGGACCTCCAGGGAAGTCTCTATATTAGCAATTTTTGTGGTTGAATTGTAAGACCTGATGTCAGTGAAGTATGTGACTAAATCGGTCATTTATATCTTTGATACCTTTATAAACAGCATGCCCTTTTTGGAAACCAATATGGTAATACACAGAAAAGCTATGAAAATAATATGTTTTCTCTACTCGAGAATTTATAGTAAAGAAAAAATGTGTGGGAAAAATATGCATGCAATGCTATTTATTGCAGCATTATCTGTAAAGGTATGAAATTGAAAATAATCTAAATATCAAATTAAAGAATGAATACATTATAGTGCACTAAACTGATATTTTGAAGATTACACAAAAAATGATAAGGAAATTGTGAGGGGGAAAAAACCCTTTCTATTATAATTGAAACATTTTTATTATATATAACTATTTATCAAGGTAGTGGTGTATATGTTTTCTCTACTCGAGAATTTATAGTAAAGAAAAAATGTGTGGGAAAAATATGCATGCAATGCTATTTATTGCAGCATTATCTGTAAAGGTATGAAATTGAAAATAATCTAAATATCAAATTAAAGAATGAATACATTATAGTGCACTAAACTGATATTTTGAAGATTACACAAAAAATGATAAGGAAATTGTGAGGGGGAAAAAACCCTTTCTATTATAATTGAAACATTTTTATTATATATAACTATTTATCAAGGTAGTGGTGGTTTAGTCACCAAGTCATGTCCGACTCTTGTGATCCCAAGGACTGTAGCCTGCCAGGCTCCTCTGTCCATGGGATTCTCCAGGCAAGAATATTGGAGTGAGCTGCCATTTCCTTCTCCAGGGGAGCTTCCCAACCCAGGGATCGAACCCAGATCTCCTACATTGCAGGCAGACGCTTTAACCTCTGAGCCACCAGGGAAGCCCCCCTCTTCCTCTCCAGTACCTTGCCACAACTCCAAGTTCCCTTAGCTCTTGCATATGCTGTTCTCTCTACTTTAACTATTATCCTACCTGCCGAAAATCACCTTCTCATTCTTTAAATTCCTGCTCACAAGTTGCCCCTTTGAAATTTCATCAACTCTTTATTCTTACCTAAGCAGAATTAATCATTCCCTCCTTTGTATAATCACTGGATTCTACATATGTTTATTGTAGTGTTTCTCACACTGTAGTGCAATTATTTGCACTTTTTCCAGAAAAACTGTGAACTCTTTCAGGACAGGGACTCTGGTCATACATTTAAATCTTCAAAGGCTAGCACAGTGGATGGCACATATCTAGTGGTTAAGAGCAGATGGCTTGATACAAATTCTGACTCTGTCATTTACTAGCTGATGACCTTGGGCATATTCAATCTCTTTGTGTCACAACATCTACATCAGTAAATGGGAATAAGAGTAGTATCCAACTATACGGTAAAATATGATAGGTAATGTACAAAAAGAGCCCAGTAATGTGCCTGGCAGATAGTGAGCACTCATACTTGATAACTGTTATTATGTGTATTATTTATAAGAACTCAATAAGTATTAAATGATTAAATGAATTAATGAATGAGTGAGATAAATGTTAAGTGACTATCAGGCATTTAAATCCAAGCCTAGTTGATGGGAAATTCTTCTTTCTTCTGCACTCTCTCTTTTTTTTTCCCCTTTTAGCTCTCTATCCTCATTTCATCCTCTCAATTTGATGTAACTTTACATATGCTTTTGAACATGGTGCTGGAGAACACTCTTGAGAGTTTGTTAGACTGCAAGGAGATCAAACCAGTCAATCCTAAAGGAAATTGACCATGAATATTCATTGGAAGGACTGATGCTGAAACTGAAACTCCAGTACTTTGGCCACCTGATGCAAAGAACTGACTCACTGGAAAAGACCCTGATGCTGGGAAAGACTGAAGGCAGGAGAATAAGGGGGCGACAGAGGATGAGATGGTTGGATGGCATCATCAATTCAATGGACGTGAGTTTGAGCAAACTCCAGGAGATGGTGAAGGACAGAAAAGCCTGGCATGCTGCAGTCCATGGGGTTGCAAACGGTCAGATATAACTTAGCCACTGCAAAACAACAACAAATTTTACATATATGCAAAGTAAGAAATTTCCTCACTACAGAATGTGTTCATTTATGAATAAACTATAGATCTTTATTATAATGTAGAATCACTTTTACACTTGACACAGATTAAGGCTTCAGAATGTCTTAATCCAACCTTAACCATAATTGTCAGAGTGAGAGTGTGTCATTTTTACTTGGTGTCTAAAGGGAGTAAGTATATTTACATGTCTCCCAAACTAGGTTCTCTACAATCACAGTTTTCATATCCTATATTAATAGGCCTGGAGCTACTTAGAGTTTGTCATGAATAAGCACAGTGACTCCCTAGGAGAATAATAGGAGATAATACGTACATTGAAGAAAAATGTTATATGCACAACTAAATGAACAGGTTCTATAGCTTATATAAATGCTATAGTGAAAACAAGTGATTATAACTTGTTAGTCACAGCAGTTACCACATTTCATCATAGTTATTTGTTTCCATGTTTGTGGGCAGAGATTGTATCTTACTCATCTTTGTATCTGCAGCCTCAGCACAGTGTTCAGTACATGATAGACATTTAATATATATTTATGAATATATACTTAAATTTAAAGTAAAAATTACACATAACAAAGAATTTCATGTTCCCATAAATTGTAGTCAAAACTCTCTCTAAAATTCTGTACCTATTGGGTTTTCACTCTGGCATTTCTCTTTGCCATATATAACAATGTAACATATCAATTAACTATTGAAGTTTAGATGGCAATATCAGGACAACAGATTAATCAACTACAAAACATTCACTATATGTACTACATACACTATGGGAGAGGTTTTATTGTGAGCTTATAATTTGGTGGGAGGTTTTTTGAACTTATGATTAGTTGACTTCATTTAACCTTGCTGCTGCTACTAACCTTATGTGATGTATATATACTACATAGGAGAACAAATCAAAACTTCCTTGGGAATTCCCTGTTGGTCTAGTGGTTAGGACTCTGTACTTTCACTGCCAAGAGCCCGGGTTCAATCCCTGGTTGGGGAACTAGGGAAACTAAGATCTCACAAGATGCTTGCCCTGCCCCCCAGAATACCTCATATCATAAAATTTGCATTAAACATATTCTTCCTAAGACTTTTTTCTCCCTAATATACTGAGTTTTTCTTTTAACTTCCAATCCAAATCTTAATGAAAAGGAATGAGACAAACCCAGCAAGTTTATGAAAGTTATCTCACTTGCCCCCTCAACCAGATACTCTTTCTGACCCCTCTACTTATATTATGCCATTGCTGTGGCATTATTCTCCTAGTTAATCAAGATAAAGACTTCACAGTAACAGTATTCTTGCCTTTTCCTTTCTCTTATTCCTTTCCTCCAAGTTTTAGGACTTCCCTAGGGCTTCAAATGCTGGTATTACCCTGTTCAACAGGCCAAATATTTTCCTGGAAATAGTGTGAATGCGCTGCTCTGAATCTTCAGCACTCTCTTTCTTCTTCTTTCTTTTTTTTACTAGCTTAAAAATTAAGTCCATAACCTCAGAAACAAAGATTTACTTAAGCCCTGTCTATATCATTTTGATCAATGAAGCTGGGATAGTCCTCACTGAGTAATAACACTGAAACAAAATAGAGACTCACTTATGCTGGAGTATATAATGAAATGTTCAACAACGACTCCCTTCTTCCTCCAAAATTAGTTGTAGAACACAGAATAAAACACCCACCTGTCTGACTGAAACTGTGAGATAAAGGAAAGGATGCAAAGAGAAATTCACCTGGAAGACAGTGATTTTATCCTTGCAGTCCTTGATTTACTAACTCAAACATACTGAATTTTATATCTCAAAGAAAGCACTTCATCATTCGCCCGAGCAGCAAACCTTTCCCAATACTCTGTCTCAAACTTAAAGTGATAAAGAAGGCAATAACCCAGATAATTAATTCAATTTCCCCTCTGATTCTCTTCAATAGCTAATACAGACATATATTTAACATCTTATTTTGTTCTATTCATGTTAATGCTATTTAAAATTTTATAAGTTGTCCATAAATTTGTAATACAATTTATATATCTAAAGTCTGCTTACAAACTTTTAAGGACACAGACTTCTTTCATTTCAATCACAGTAAATCCCACTGACATTAATAAGAATTCCACATAAGTAGGGAAAAGATGAAAGAGCTCTTAAAACTTATACTGCTATAAAATATACTAAAATGCTTGTTGGGCTCCTTTATTCACAGAGTTCAGTAAGTACAAAACTGTATCTGAAATGTGGATCTAAGTTAAATAAAGATATAAAACACAAGGCTAAATTGAGGTAATTTTCTGAAGATCATATTTATCTAATAAATTCATATTCGAACCAAATGTGACTTGAAACATCCCTATTAAGTCAGTTAAAAGCAATTTCACAAGATCAAGTAAGAGAGCCTGGGCCAGTCCTGGGAAAAACTATGGTATTATTTTTTAAAATTATTTTCTACATCATTTTGCCTTTCCCCTGTCTCTTAGCCAGCAGAGCTCCTCTGTGGAGACTTGGAGCTTAGCACTAGTATAAGCTCCAGAGTTATATTCAAGTATTGTTATGGTAAAGAATTTTAAGGTCAGAAGGAAATAAAATTTTCAATTCCTACTCCAATTCTGAAACTGGAATAACCAGAAGGGCAAAAAAATCAAAGACTTAAATCACAAACAGGTTAACAATAATTCCAAGTTAATGATTAATTTTTTTGCCTATTCAGGGTGTAAGACTCATTTTGGAAAGTCCTCTTGTTATGAAGTAGCAAAGCCATCTGACCTGAGATAATAGTAGTGTTCACTCATATTACCCTATGTGAGTTAATATGTATAAATGTGTATAATCTATAATCTGAGTAGGAAACCAGTTAAAGGAGGCTATAAACGCAAGTTTATTTTGGTTACTTATTACTGTTATTTATGACGAGCCCAAACGGCTTAAAACAACATTTTGATTCATATTGGTTTGTATTAACATAGAGGATAAACAAGGAAAAGCATGAAATAAAAAAGCTAATCTTCCCAAGTAGACTTTGTCTAGACAGTTAGCCTCCCTCCCCAGGTAAAAATTACAGAGCTGGCCATAAAAGTAGATGGTCAGGGTATCTTCCTGACAATGGAGCCAGGGTACTGAGAGAAAGAAGGTTGGCACAATAGAGAATTCTGATTTGGTAGATCTAATGTGGGGTCCCAGGCAGGAAAAATTTGAAAGGACCTCCTTTTGATTCTAGTACTAACCTCTTGCTCATAATACTTGTTGATATGCAAATAAAAATCTCCAGAACTACGAAAACATTCTGAAATTCAAAACTAAGATGCTACCTGGGAAAATTGTCAACAAACTTCGTTTATAAAGGGCCAGATAGTAAATATCTTAGCTTCTGCAGGCCAAACACTCTGTGACAACAGTTGTATTGTAGCAGAAAAGTTTTCTAGACTTTATAATACAAGAGCAGGCATGGGCACTATGTAAACAGAGGGGCATGGCTATATTACAATAAAACTGTTTTCAAAAGCAGGAACCTGAGAGCTGTAGTTTAACCACTACAGCTTATCTAAAATAATCAGAGGAATGGTTCCCTCTAAAATAAATTCAATATGAAAACAAAGTTTAGAAAAATTTCTGATTCTGATTCCTTTTCTCAATAAGATTGAAGAAAAGATTGCATTTATGAGAAAAAATAATCATTCACAAAAATGAAACACTTTGAAAATAGGAAAGATTGGATTTAAAATTGCATTGAAGGCAGCAAACAACAAAGTTAGAAGCAGAATTAGTAAAACAGGAGGCAAACGTAGAAACTTGACCAGAATAAAGAGACAAACAATAAAGGAAGGAAAAATATAATAGGTTTAGGGGAGTGAAAGAAGCAGGCATTAGTTAAGAATTCCTGAAAGGCAGAGTAACGTATGCAAAAGAAGGAATAACCAATTAAACAACAACAACAAAAAAATGTTCTGAGTTGATAATTTAGCATGAGTGGGAGTAAAGGACACATCAGATAAAACAAGAAAGCCATATGTTGGTAATTGTTGAAACCAAATGATGACTACTACTTTTCTTTCTATATTTGTAAGATGTGGACCAGTTTTTTCCTATCTATGTAATGTTAAAGTAAACAGATGAGGCCCAAGCTGGAGCTACTCATGGTAAGCCCCATGTCAGCAAACCAAAACTTAACTACACTTTTATGCTTGGCTCTCCTAGGAAAAGAAGTCCTAGGTCAACCAATCACTGCTTGCCTGCTCAGCCTAAGTTACCCGACCTGCTCCAATATGCTCTTTCACTTCATATAGAAACCCTGCTCTAACCAATCAGCAAACACCCAGTACAACTTCCTTGTCCCTGCTCACTTTGGTCTATAAAAGTCTCTAACCTTGCTGCTATGAAAGACTGAGGGCAGGAGAAGAAGGGGGCGACAGAGGCTGAAATGGTTGGATGGCATCACTGGCTCATGGACACGAGTTTGGGCAAACTCAGGGAGATAGTGAAAGGCAGGGAAGCCTGGCAGACTGCAGCCCATGGAATCGTAAAGACTCGGACATGACTGAGCAACTGAACAACCATCTTCTGCAGTTCTTCAGAGCACCTGTCTGTCTGCTAGTTTAAATGCTGCCCAATTCATGAATAATTGAGTAAAAGCCTACCAAATCAGTAATCACTGGGGCTTCTGGTGGCTCAGATGGCAAAGAATCTGCCCACAGTGTGGGAGATCCGGGTTCAAACCCAGGGTCAGGAAGATGCCCTGGAGAAAGAAATAGCAACCCACTCCAGTATTCTTGCCTGGGAAATCCCATGGACAGAGAGGCCTGGCTGGCTACGGTCCATGGGGTCATAAAGATTCAGGTAACAGAGTCGGACACAACTGAGCAACTAACACTTTCACAAATCAGTAAATTGTGTGTGGATATGTCTAACAGTAAATTTCCATTTGAAAAAAACAGAATTTTAAGTTATCATGGGTTTTTCTTAAGTTCAGTTCAGTTCAGTCGCTCAGTAGTGTCCAACTCTTTGCGATCCCATGAATCACAGCACACCAGGCCTCCCTGTCCATCACCAACTCCTGGAGTTCATCCAAATTTATGTGCATTGAGTCGGTGATGCCATCCAGCCATCTCATCCTCTGTCATCCCCTTCTCCTCCTGCCCCCAATCCCTCCCAGCATCAGGTTCTTTTCCAATGAGTCAACCCTTCACATGAGGTGGCCAAAGTATTGGAGTTTCAGCCTCAGCATCAGCCCTTCCAATGAGCACCCAGGACTGATCTCCTTTAGAATGGACTGGTTGGATATCCTTGCAGTCTAAGGGACTCTCAAGAGTCTTCTCCAAAACCACAGTTCAAAAGCATCAATTCTTCGGTGCTCAGCCTTCTTCACAGTCCAACTCTCACATCCATACATGACCACTGGAAAAACCATAGCCTTGACTAGACAGACCTTTGTTGGCAAAGTAATATCTCTGCTTTTTAGTATGCTGCCAAGTTTGGTCATAACTTTCTTTCCAAGGAGTAAGCGTCCTTTAATTTCATGGCTGAAACCACCATCTGCAGTGATTTTGGAGCCGAGAAAAATAAAGTCAGCCACTGTTTCCACTGTTTCCCCATCTATTTCCCATGAAGTGATGGGACTGGATGCCATGATCTTAGTTTTCTGGATGTTGAGCTTTAAGCCAACTTTTTCACTCTCCTCTTTCACTTTCATCAAGAGGCTCTTTAGTTCTTTCTCACTTTCTGCCATAAGGGTATAAAATAATAAATGTTAAATTTTTAATGCCAAAATAAAGCACAAGGAAATCAAACTTATTTCCCACTACACTTTTCAGTATTTTCATTATCTATTCTTCTAGTACTTTTTTCTACTCACAAATGTCTATAAAATTGAGAATGTTTTACACATTCTTCATTGTATTTGCTAGACTTCAATTAATATGTAGAGAACATTTTAAATTTAGTGCAAAACTTAAACATCCTAAATATACAGGGCAATTTATTGATTAAAATATGAAGCCTTCAGTAGCAGTTAGATTAAGGAAATCTGTGTTCTTGTGTGCAAGTAATTGAAATCAACTATGACTAACATAAGAAGAAGAGGAGTTAATGTTAGAAGGATATTGGGCAGCTCACAAAACTATTGAGAACCCTGGTAGAGAAGATTCAGAAAATGGGCTGAAGCCAAGGAAGCTTGATCATCAGGAGCCACAACCCAGATAATACCAGAGGAATGGTCTGGCTTGGAGGCTGGCTGAGGTCACACCACAAGATGTGATTGACATCAGATATGCAATACCATTGCAGATTCTGGCTGTCTTTGCTAGTCTGCACAAGCAACTCCTAAATTGTTTCTGCATCTGTATGTTACTCCCTCAAGATTCAAGGGCCTGACCAAAAAGCACATGAAAAGATGCTCAAGACTGCTAATTATTCAGTTCAGTCGCTCAGTCATGTTAACTCTTTGCAACTCCACAGACTGCAGCACACCAGGCTTCCCTGTCCATCACCAACTCCTGGAGCTTGCTCAGACTCGTGTCTGTTGAGTTGGCAATGCCATCCAACCATTTCATCCCCTGTCATCCCCTTCTCCTCCCACCTTCAATCTTTCCCAGCATCAGGGTCTTTTCCAATAAGTTGGTTCTTCGCATCTGGTAGCCAAAGTATTGGACTTTCAGTTTCAGCATCAGTCCTTCCAATGAATATTCAGGATTGATTTCCTTTAGGATGGACTGGTTTGATCTCCTTGCAGCCCAAATGATTCTCAAGGGTCTTCTCCAACACCACAGTTCAAAAGTATCAATTCTTTTGTGCTCAGCTTTCTTTATGGTCCAGCTCTCACATCCATACCTGATTACTGGAAAAACCATAGGTAATGCAAATTAAAACTGCAATGAGGTATCACTTCATGTGAGTCAGAATGACCATCATCAAAAGTGGTTAAGACTTTGCCTTCCAATGCAGGGGGTGTGGGTTTGATCCCTAACCCAGGAGCAAGGATCCCTCCTACCTGGAGGTCAAAAGACCAAAACAGAAACGTTATTGTAACAAATTCAGTAAAAGACTTTAAAAGTGGTCCACATCAAAAAACCCTTTTAAAAAATAGTCTACAAACAATATTTGCTGGAGAGGGTGGGGAGAAAAGGAAATGCTTCTACACTGTTGGTGGGACTGTAAATTGGTGTAGCCACTGCAGAAACCAGTGTGGAGGTTCCTTAAAAAAGTAAAAGTAGATCTACCCTATGGTCCTGCAATCCCACTCCTGGGCATATATCTGGAGAAAACCATAATTTGAAAAGATACAGGTACTCCAGTGTTCACTGTAGCACCATTTACAATAGACAAGACACGGGAGCAACCTAAATGTAATTCAACAGATGAATGGATAATGAAGGTGTGGTATGGGCTTCCCTGGTGGCTCAGTGGTAAAGAATCAGCCTGCCAGTTCAGGAGACACAGGTTCATTCCCTGGTCTGGTAGATCCGACTTGCCTCAGAGCAACTAAGCCCAAGTGCCACAACTATTGAGCCTGTGCTCTAGAGCCCAGGAAGGGCAACTATTGAGACCACATGCTGGAATGAACAGACGTTTGAACACTCTAGAGCCCATGCTCCACAACAAGAGAACCCACCACAATGAGAAGCCTGTGCACAGCAACAAAGAATACCCTCCACTCTCTGCAACTAGAGAAAAGCCTGTGCAGCAACAAAAATCCAGCACAACCAAAAATAAATTAAAAAAAAAATAAAAGCAAAAAAATAGCTGAATATTACTCAATCACAAAAAAGAAAGAAATTAGAAATTCTCTGGCAGTCCAGTGGTTAGGATTCTGTACTTCCACTGCAGGAGGCAGGGGTTCAGTTCTTGGTTGGGGAACTAAGTTCCTGCATGCCTGTGGTGCAGTCAGTACAAAGAAAGAAAGAAACAGTATCACTTGCAGCAACGTGGATGGACCTAGAGACGGTCATACTAAATGAAGTAAGCCAGAAAGAGAAAGGCAAATGTCATATGGTGTCACTTATATGCAGAATCTAAAAATAAGATACAAATTAACCTATTTACACAGAGAAGGCAATGGCAACCCACTCCAGTCCTCTTGCCTGGAAAATCCCATGGACAGAGGAGCCTGGTGGGCTGCAGTCCATGGGGTCACAAGGAGTCGGTTACGACTAAGCGACTTCACTTTCACTTTTCACTTTCATGGACTGGAGAAGGAAATGGCAACCCACTCCAGTGTTCCTGCCTGGAGAATCCCGGGGACAGGGGAGCCTGGTGGGCTGCTGTCTCTGGGGTCGCACAGAATCGGACACGACTGAAGCGACTTAGCAGCAGCAGCAGCAGCAACTTATTTACAAAATAGAAACACAGACAAACATAGAAAAACAAACATAACGGTTACCAAAGGGGAAAGATTGTGGGGTGGAGGGATAAATTAGGAGGTTGGAATCAATATATACACACTACTGCTGCTGCTGCTGCTAAGTTGCTTCAGTTGTGTCCACTCTGTGCGACCCCATAGACGGCAGCCCACCAGGCTCCTCCGTCCCTGGGATTCTCCAGGCAAGAACACTGGAGTGGGTTGCCATTTCCTCCTCCAATGCATGATAGTGAAATGTGAAAGTGATGTCTCTCAGTCGTGTCTGACTCTTAGCGACCCCATGGACTGCAGCCCACCAGGTTCCTCCATCCATGGGATTTTCCAGGCAAGAGGACTGGAGTGGGTTGCCATTGCCTTCTCCAACATATACATACTCCTATAT
This sequence comes from Aepyceros melampus, assembly GCA_006408695.1. Lineage (NCBI taxonomy): Eukaryota > Metazoa > Chordata > Mammalia > Artiodactyla > Bovidae > Aepyceros > Aepyceros melampus. The sequence continues at coordinate 125,091 of SJXQ01000696.1, read as the reverse complement.
ATAAAATAGATAATTAAACAAGGACCAACTGTATAGCATAGGGAACTCTACTCTCAATACTCTGATAACCTATATGGGAAAAGAAACTGAAAAAGAATAGATATATGTATATGTATAACTGAATCACTTTGCTGTACACCTGAAAAGAGCACATTGTTAAATCAACTATCTGTTGTTGTTGTCATCTAGTTGCTAAGCTGTGTCTGACTCTTTGCGACCCCCTGGACTGCAGCACACCAGGCTCCTTTGTCCTTCACTACCTCCCAGAATTTGCTCAAATCATATCCATTGAGTCGGTAATGCTATCTATCTAACTCATCCTCTGTTGTCTCCTTTTCCTATTGCCAGTGGTAAATGCCTGCCAATGCAAAAGTCACAAGAGACACAAATTCAATCCCAGTGTCGGGAAGATCCCCTGGAGTAGGAAATGGCAACCCACTCCAGTATACTTGCCTGGAAAATTCCATGGACACAGGAGTCTGGTGGGCTACAATCTATGGGATCACACAAGAGTCGGACACAACTGAGCATTGAGAAAGATCTGCACCCCAAAATCAACTGTACTCCAATATTAAAAAAAAAAAAAAAAAGATTCTAGGCCCTGAGCTGGAGTGCCCAAATCCTGGATCTTAGAAAAGATGCCCTTACTCACTAGGGAGAGGGAATATCACTGCTCTTTAGTTTCTTTTGCTGCTGCTGCTGCTGCTAAGTCACTTCAGTCGTGTCCAACTCTGTGCGACCCCACAGATGGCAGCCCACCAGGCTCCTCTGTCCCTGGGATGCTCCAGGCAAGAACACTGGAGTGGGTTGCCATTTCCTTCTCCAATGCATGAAAGTGAAAAGTAAAAGGGAAGTTGCTCAGTTGTGTCCGACTCTTGGCAACCCCATGAACTGCAGCCTACCAGGCTCCTCTGTCCATGGGATTTTCCAGGCAGGAGTACTGGAGTTCTTTTGCTAGTGGAAGACAGATCCCTGCATCCAACTAGGATGGATGTGGTAGGGAATCCCCCCTAAATACTAAGTGGATGGGGGAGGAAAATACATAGAGAGAGAGAGAGAGAGAGAGAGAGATCTAATCTTAATATTCATGACAAAAATTACTATGTGATCATGACCTATGATTATTGGCTTTTAATACTCTCCTAAAAGTTATGAGAACAGTCCTTCTCCTACTAGCTTCATTGATATGTTGGAAAGATAAATGATTTAATATATACTAACTACATTGAACACCTTAGGAAAGCAAGGCATTATAGATACAAGTTGCTTTAATTAGGAAAATTATCATCAGTAAGGATCATAATATCTGCTGTGCTTCAAACACAGAAAATGCTCAATAAATGTTCCAAGGTCAAAGATACCAGAAACTGTCTGCAGGTCACTACAATACTATGTATAAACTTAAGTTTTAAAAATAGCATTCATTTTTAGTTAACTTTTTCAACTTTGTTTATATAAAATACAGTTTCTGGGCTTAGAACTGGAGAGGGGAAAAAAGATGCATGGGCTGTTCAGTTGGTTGGATCTGTTACATTAATTTACAATCTGTGAAGGAGTGGATTGCCCCTTGAATAGTAATGGAAAATTAGTTTCTTTATTTCTTCATTAAGACTGTGGGAGGAAAATTAATACTCTCTTCTGCTTTTCCAAATTAATAGAATATATCTTTATTAAAATGATGAATATACATGCCTACTTTCTTTTTGGTTGAGAGACTCTCTAACTTGCAGAACAACTGAACTTAAAGCTGAGCCTTAGAAGTAATCTTGTTAAGGAAACAGATGCAGCGAGACTAAGTTAGTTACCCAAGCTCACACAATTAACTAAGGACAGAGCAAAACTAGAAACTTAGGTTTCTGACTCCTAATCCAGTGCTCTTTTAAATTTATTATGCTATTTAAAGGAGGGGGAAAGGAAATTCTTTTATTGTATGTTTCACATTTAGTGTTTTTCATGTTTGCCGTTCCTATACCCTGAGGGGTAGTCATCTCTTATGCAAAATAATAAACAAAATATTTCCCAAATTAATAGAATATATCTTTATTAAAATGATGAATATACATGCCTACTTTCTTTTTGGTTGAGAGGCTCTCTAACTTGCAGAACAACTGAACTTAAAGCTGAGCCTTAGAAGTAATCTTGTTAAGGAAACAGATGCAGTGAGATTAAGTTAGTTACCCAAGCTCACACAATTAACTAAGGACAGAGCAAAACTAGAAACTTGGGTTTCTGACTCCTAATCCAGTGCTCTTTTTAATTTATTATGCTATTTAAAGGAGAGGGAAAGGAAATTCTTTTATTGTATGTTTCACAGTTAGTGTTTTTCATGTTTGCAGTTCCTATACCCTGAGGGGTAGTCATCTCTTATGCAAAATAATAAACAAAATATGTACCTTTCCCCAATTTTTTTGACATTAAGATGTAAAGAAATAGAACCCCTATCTTGGGGGTGGCCAAGATGATACTAACAATAATCAGCCCAAAATTTATTTTCATACATTGTATGTATGAAGAGCGAACTCTTTTCCCATATAGATTACAAATGGTTTCAGTACCCTTTATTGCAGAGTCCTTTTATCCTTTTGATTTGTAATGCCACACTTCTAAGTCATGTGGAAATCTGGTAGAATAACTTTCCCATCACCATGTTCTTCTCAGGAGTGTCCTAGTTTTTCTTGGGCTTTTGCTTTTCAAATCAACTTTTCTTTCAGTAAAGTTTTATAATCTTCCCTATAAGGTTATGCACCTTCTTAATTAGATTTGTTTCAAAATCCATTTCTATGTGAAGAACATTATACTTTGCTCTGCGAGTCAATATTCACAATGAACTTGTGCCAAATGGCTTTAACCAGGACTTGAAAACTCAATTATCTGTGGAGCCAAGTAAGAACAATGTGAAAAGCAGCCCAAGACAGGAGAAGATGATGAAGGTTGAGGGGGCTCCACTGAGCTCCAGTCAATCAATACCAAATGTTACTAAAACTTCCAAATATTCTAGACTTTCTGGAAATTTCCTGATTTTTTAAACACTGTGTAGGCTGCCAATTTTGATCATCCTCAGATGATTTAAAATGAAGAATAATAAGTGAAATGTCAGCTTTCAGCCCACAAGTGAAATAAGACTTCAAAGAGAGAAAACATACATCCACAAAAAGCCTTGTAAACAGAGGGTTAGTGGACTTGAAAAGGAGCAAAGACAACAGAGTGAGGTGTGTTGAGGCTAGCTGGCCTTTCAGCCAGCAGGCCACCTGGCCCAGGTGCTGGAGTGCTTCTGGACTGTGTGACATTTTGAATCACAACTGTCTTGTTTTCAACCAGAAGAGGTTATTTAAGTTCAGTTTGGAATTGAGATTCAACACAGAGAAGCTCCTGGGTTGCAGTCATCCCTGACAGTTTCTCTAGAAAGAAGAAACTTACATGCATCTTCTGCTGCTATTTGCTTAATCACAATGAAATTATTTTACAAGCTGAAGGCTGATATCTGATTTGAAACAGGTGTTTAGATGGTGGTATTTGTGAATTCTTTACCTTTTGTTCCAAACAGGAACACTAAGCCTAAATAGCAACTATGGGGGCTTCCCCGGTGGCTCATGGTAAACAATCCACCTGCCCAAATGCAGGAGAATCAGGTTTGATGCAGTCATCCCTGACAGTTTCTCTAGAAAGAAGAAACTTACATGCATCTTCTGCTGCTATTTGCTTAATCACAATGAAATTATTTTACAAGCTGAAGGCTGATATCTGATTTGAAACAGGTGTTTAGATGGTGGTATTTGTGAATTCTTTACCTTTTGTTCCAAACAGGAACACTAAGCCTAAATAGCAACTATGGGGGCTTCCCCGGTGGTTCATGGTAAACAATCCACCTGCCAATGCAGGAGAATCAGGTTTGATTTCTGGATCAGGAAAATCCTCTAGAGAAGGAAAATGGCAACCCATACCAGTATTCTTGCCTGGGAAATCCTATGGACCGAGGAGCCTGGCAGGCTATAGCCATGGGGTCACAAAGAGTCAGACACAACTTAGTGATTAAACAACAACAACAAATGGGTGACATCACAGTTTTTTTTTTTTAATGTCTTCAGTTTTAGCCAGTATCATGACTAGCACAGTTGAGACTTGAAGCAGTAAGTTCCAAATATATGTTCTAACTTGAAACGAGAGATGCTTAAAGAATTACATATATATCTCAATTCTGACTCATCCTTTACCATAGATTTACTGGATAAGAAAAAAGGTCCAATTTTGCAATAAAACTGTTGATGTGATAAAGAAGCCTAAAGACAAGCTATCACAAAGTTACTTTCATATGTGAATAAATCATCACAACTCTATAAATACATATTTTCCCATATTTGAGTTCACAGTATGGGATGGTAAGAGGGATTTTTCTCCTGGAGAAGGAAGCTATGGTTGACTTCTTTCTCAGAAGCCTTTGGATATTCGGGTTTTGTTTTGTTTTGTTTTTTTTCATGTTTTTCATTCATCTAAGGAATGACTACACCATGCACAGGATTACCCTATGAATGCATTCTTGGGTTTAGCGAAAGGTTGGTAAAAGGAAACAAAACAGTTCTTGAGTCTGGTGATGAAACCTCTCTTCACCTCTCTAGGGTGGGAGATTGCATGAGTGCGTGCTAAGTTGCTTCAGTCTGGTCTGTCTCTTTGTGACCCCAAGACTGTAGCCCTCCAGGCTTTTCTGTCCATAGGATTCTCCAGGCAAGAATACTGGAGTAGGTTGCATGCCCTCCTCCAGGGGATCTTCCTGACTCAGGGATCAAACAGGAGTCTCTATGTCTCCTGCACGGGCAGACAGGTTCTTCACCACTAGCGCCACCTAGGAAGCCCAGGATGGGAGACTACTCTAGTACAAAGTACACCTTCTTTTTTGTGGAGTCTTATATAGTTCATGGGGCTTCCCTGGTAGCTCTCCTGGTGAAAAATCCACCTGTAATGCAGGAGACCCCGGTTCAATTCCTGGGTCAGGAAGATCCCCTGGAGCAGAGCATGGCTATCCATTCCAGTATTCTTGCCTGGAGAATCCCCGTGAACAGAGGAGCCTGACGGACTGCAGTCCATGGGGTCGCAAAGAGTCGGACACGACCGAGCACAAGCACGCACAGCACTTGAGACTTGGTTTTACTTGCTGCTAGGGCTGGAAGAAAAGGGGCATACGTGGCTTTTCATTCAGAAGATGTGATGGACACTACAGTGTCAACTGCCTTCCATTTTGGACATAGAGGAGTGAAGAAAACAATGAAGAAAGTTTCCACATTTCCACTTTCTCCTAAAAAAAGTGAAAACGCTTTATGCAGCTCATTTGACTTTATGGCAGTTTGCATCATATGAAAAACAAGATAAAAACATAAATAACTTTTTTGTTATAAGCATGAATAACTTTTTTCCTTTGATTATGTGAATAAATCATCACAACTCTATAAATACATATTTTCCCATATTTGAGTTCACAGTATGGGATGGTAAGAGGGATTTTTCTCCTGGAGAAGGAAGCTATGGTTGACTTCTTTCTCAGAAGCCTTTGGATATTCGGGTTTTGTTTTGTTTTGTTTTTTTTTCATGTTTTTCATTCATCTAAGGAATGACTACACCATGCACAGGATTACCCTATGAATGCATTCTTGGGTTTAGCGAAAGGTTGGTAAAAGGAAACAAAACAGTTCTTGAGTCTGGTGATGAAACCTCTCTTCACCTCTCTAGGGTGGGAGATTGCATGAGTGCGTGCTAAGTTGCTTCAGTCTGGTCTGTCTCTTTGTGACCCCAAGACTGTAGCCCTCCAGGCTTTTCTGTCCATAGGATTCTCCAGGCAAGAATACTGGAGTAGGTTGCATGCCCTCCTCCAGGGGATCTTCCTGACTCAGGGATCAAACAGGAGTCTCTATGTCTCCTGCACGGGCAGACAGGTTCTTCACCACTAGCGCCACCTAGGAAGCCCAGGATGGGAGACTACTCTAGTACAAAGTACACCTTCTTTTTTGTGGAGTCTTATATAGTTCATGGGGCTTCCCTGGTAGCTCTCCTGGTGAAAAATCCACCTGTAATGCAGGAGACCCCGGTTCAATTCCTGGGTCAGGAAGATCCCCTGGAGCAGAGCATGGCTATCCATTCCAGTATTCTTGCCTGGAGAATCCCCGTGAACAGAGGAGCCTGACGGACTGCAGTCCATGGGGTCGCAAAGAGTCGGACACGACCGAGCACAAGCACGCACAGCACTTGAGACTTGGTTTTACTTGCTGCTAGGGCTGGAAGAAAAGGGGCATACGTGGCTTTTCATTCAGAAGATGTGATGGACACTACAGTGTCAACTGCCTTCCATTTTGGACATAGAGGAGTGAAGAAAACAATGAAGAAAGTTTCCACATTTCCACTTTCTCCTAAAAAAAGTGAAAACGCTTTATGCAGCTCATTTGACTTTATGGCAGTTTGCATCATATGAAAAACAAGATAAAAACATAAATAACTTTTTTGTTATAAGCATGAATAACTTTTTTCCTTTGACCCAAGATGAGTTCTTGGGTATTAGATTTATTTTTCTAGGCAATAGGTATAATGTTCAGCTGAAAAGGCAGAGACTCAGGTAACTTTGCCCAGTTGGAACTGATCTTTTTCATCAGAGAAGGACCTCAGAAGAAATGTTCTCAAACATGTGGTTTGATCAGTGTAGATTTCAAAGAAATTCAGGGTCTGGGGGAAAAAACCCCTCATTGTGAAAAACAGTTCCAATAAGAAAAAAAAAAAACTTGTAAACAAATGTTCATTGCAATATTATTCATAATAGTCGAAAAGTGGAAATACCCCAAATGTCCATCAAGTGATGAATGGATAGATAAAATGTGGTATATCCACACAATGAAATATTATTTGGCCATATAAAGGGATGAAGTACTGATTCATGCTACAACATGGATGAACTGTGAAAGCATTATGCTAAGTGAAAAGAAGCTAGTCACAGAAGGGTTATATATGGTATGATTTCATGTATATGAACTATCTTGAATAGCACTGTCCATAGGGATAGAAAGCAGATTCTCAAGGAGTATAAAGAGAGAGAATCAGAAGTCAGTGCTAATGGATGTGGGGTTTATTTTGGAGGTGATAAAAATGTTCAGGAATTAGATCATTGTGATCATTTCACAATTTTGTGAAAATACTAAAAACATTGAATTGTACATGTTAAAAAGGTGAATTTTATGGTATATTTCAAATTTTTTAACATAGAGAAGAAAATAAGTATATGTATTGGATATACATATAAAAACCTGTCAGTGCAAAACTACTTCTGACTTTGAGATTAAATCCATTCACTCATGACTCAGAAGGAATATTTATGCTTATATTATTTTTACTTTTCAAATAACTACTTTTAATAGTAATTCCTTTGATATTGTACATTTAGAAATACCTACTCTTCCAGATGAAATGGAAACAGTTTTGCAACATCTGTTTGTTTATTAAAAATACTGTGGCTTATGTTGCCTTGTTCAGGCATGATTTTTTTTTCTTTACTAGTATTTCTAAAAAGAGGTGGCCTGAGTATTTATTCCAGTTCCCTGCTGAGGTCCTCATGCAAACTTCTGCTGTGAATGCCATCCTCTCCTGCTTCCCCAGGGACCTCCTTTCCAGCCTCATCTCCTTAAAAACACAAGGACTTACCAGCCTGATACCTTTGTGGTTTCCTCAGATAATCCAGTCCTCCTAGGTCTCTGTGCCTTTACACATCATGTGCTCTCTGCATGGAAACTTCTGGTGTGCGGGTTCAGTTCAGTTCAGTTGCTCAGGCGTGTCCGACTCTTTGCGACCCCATGAATCGCAGCACGCCAGGCCTCCCTGTCCATCACCAACTCCCGGAGTTCACTCAGACCCACTCCTATGGAGTCAATGACGCCATCCAGCCATCTCATCCTCAGTCGTCCCCTTCTCCTCCTGCCCCCAAATCCCTCCCAGCATCAGAGTCTTCTCCAATGAGTCAACTCTTCGCATGAGGTGGCCTAAGTACTGGAGCTTCAGCTTTAGCAACATTCCTTCCAAAGAAATCCCAGGGCTGATCTCCTTCAGAATGGACTGGTTGGATCTCCTTGTACTCCAAGGGACTCTCAAGAGTCTTCTCCAACACCACAGTTCAAAAGCATCAATTCTTCAGCGCTCAGCCTTCTTTACAGTCCAACTCTCACATCCATACATGACTACTGGAAAAACCATAGCTTTACTAGACGGACCTTAGTCGGCAAAGTAATATCTCTGCTTTTGAATATGCTATCTAGGTTGGTCATAACTTTTCTTCCAAGGAGTGTGGGGGTAGCAATCATCAAAAAGCTGTTAATGTCAGGACAGGACTTCCCTTGTGGTCCAGTAGTTGAGTCCACATTCCTGGTGCAGGAAGGCTGGGTTGATTCCCGGTCAAGGAATGAGATCCTGTATACCGCAACTGAGACATGGGGCAAATAAAGAGAGAGAGAAATTGATAGGGTAGGAAAGAATCAGGAATTAAGATTGCCTGACTTAAGTCAGAATTTAAGCTTCTGACTTAAATAACTTTTCAGGTGGTACTACCACTTTCCATGTTTAGGAAGATCAGGATCAGGGAGCACCAGGTTTAACATGGTAACTCTAAGCTATCCATGAGACATCAAGTAGAGATACCAAAGACAGATATATTAGTTTGGAGTGAGATAATATGTGTTTGGAATAACAAAGGAAATATTTGTGCTAGAGATATAAATCTGGGAGTTGTCAGCACAAAAGTAATGTTTAAAACCATAAAAATAAATACAGTCACCTAGGGAGAAAATGTTTCCAAAAAGTGCTCAATAAGTGTTTTTTGAGTTTTTTCTTTTTCTTTTTGTCAGTCATGTCGGACTCTTTGCGACCCTATGGACTGTAGCCCGCCAGGCTCCTCTGTCCATGGGATTTTCCAGGCAAGAATACTGGAGTGGGTTGCCATTTCCTTCTCCTGAATTTAGAGAGTATATACTTGTAAAAACTGTGAAACAACCACCCAAAACAGAAAACTATGTAACAACTCTGCCTTCAAAGGAATGAAAAGGAATCAACCTAAACCCCTGTAAACACTAACACAATGAAAATCTATAATCCATCACTTTCCAAATATACTCTTAGCTATAAACTTCTGTAAAAAGATAGAGGAGAGAAAATTCTGTTTTTTGTTAAGTAGTAACAAATTGTGCCATAATTTATTCAACAAGTCCCTTTTATTTTTCAAACATGTATTCCCTAAAGTTTTGTGTAATTCATAAGTAATTTTTATATCCTCCACTTTTTTCTTCTCTTTTTTTAAAGCTTTAATTTTACATTACAGCATAGCCAATTAACAATTTGTGATAATTTCAGGTGGACAGCAAAGGGACTCAGCCATACATGTACATGTATCCATTCTCCTCCACACTGCCCTCCCATTCAGGCTGCCACATAGCATTGAGCAGAGTTCCCTGTACTATCCAGTAGGACCTTGCTGGTTATCCATTTTAAATATAGCAGTGTATTCCAGGGAAGAATAGGGGGAAGAAATAGTTAGGGACACTTTTTTTTTCTAATAGAAACCAGCTTTCCAGAGAAGAGGCCTGCTCAGAATAGACTTTGATTCCCAAAGTCAAACAGAAAAAGTAACTCAGAACAGTAAAGGTGAGAAGAAGAGAAGCAGCAGGTCTAAGTGCTAGGGGGGAAAGGGGCAGAGACATGAGGACCCCTGCTCAGCACTGTGGAGAAAGCAGAGAAAGCTAAGGAGCATTTACCAAGTTTACTGGATGTTTGTCAATCTATTTTTAAAGTCTTTTTTCCATCTCCCCTACATAATCTTTAGCAAACTCACCATTACTAGCTAAATGATTTTCATGCAGGGAGCTCTCCACACTGAATTAAATGCCAAGTCGTGACTCAGGTGGGCTGGTGACATGAAGAGAAACTACACAGCCAGTTTCTGGACTACATTTTTTTTTTAAATGGCAATGCAATGAACACTTTTGGAGTTACATCTCTGCATATGTTCAGAATTACTTCCTTGGCACGAATTTCTAGATACTGCATTAAAAAGAATAAACCATTTTTAAGGTTTTTTATACACACTGCCAAAATGTCCTCCAGAAAAACTGAACTAATGTATCACTAGCAGAATATTAGAGTGTTCGTTTCCTCACACCTACATTTTAATCTTCAAGGATTTAGTGAGAAAGGATGGTAATTCCCTGTTTTAACATGACTTTGTCACCATCTACTAAATTCTTTTAACATCACTTAACTTGTCTCCTTGTTTCTGATCGTTCTCCGTGTCAGTTCATTCTGTATGCCACTGTATGATTAATCTTTTTATAGTAGGATTCCTATGCCAGTATTCCCCTGTTCAAAAACCTTCAATGACTCCTCACTATCTACTTAAGAACAAACTCATCAGTCTGTCATCTAAAATGCTGCTCAATCTGGCCTCATCACAAATTTCCAATCTTGTTTCAGCCTCAACTTTCCCACACATATTTTGATCTAGTCAAAAATATATAGTCATGGCTTTTCAGAACATGACCCATAATTTCTCACCTCCAGAGTGTAATAGTCCAGCGATGAAAATTCGTATCACAAGGTCTTCAAATCTCCCCTCCCTTGCCCATGGCAGAGTTTGCTAATTACTCATCATCCTCTTTTCCACTGAGTTGGCATACAGTATCTCTACACAGTGCTACAGACAGTCACTACCAATGAACAGGAATTGGCACTTGATATAAAACTAGCTTGCCATCCCTGTAATAGTCCATCCCTAGTTGGCTTTCACCCCAGCTCCTCTCTTGAACTTGTTTCCATAAATTAAGGCTCATTTCTAATAAGCCTTTCCCAAATCTACTCTCCACCTCCAATTCTCTTAACCCATTACATGGCACTTAGACTTCTTACTTCATTTCATCTTGTTTTATTACTTGTGAGCTATCTTCTGCCTTTTTTGAATCATATGTGTCAAGGCAACAGTAGTAAAGAGTTCAGAGTCTATAACCAGACTGCCACAGTTCAAATCTTGGATCTGTCTCAACTAGCTCTGGATATTTGAGCAAGCTTTTTTAGCATCTTTGGGTTATAGTGCCCTCATCTGTAAAATGGACATAATAACTGGACCAATCACAGAAAGTTGTGAGGATTCAATGAGAAAATGCAAGTCAACTGCTTAGCTAAGTGCCACACACATATTAAGTCTTCAGAAATGTTATATACTTTTCAAAAATTGAAATGTAGGGTTTACCATATGATTTAGCAATTCCATTTCTAGGTATAAATCAGAGAATTTTGTTCACATATGTTCATGCAAAAACTTACACAGTAAATGAATGTTTCTAGTAGCATTATTCTTTGAGTCAAAATTGGAAGTAGCCCAAATTCCATTGATGAATAAATAATATGTGGTATATTCACACAATGGAATATTCAGCCACAAAAGTGAATGCAGCATTGATGCAAACTACAATATAGATGAACCTTGAAAACATGCTAAATGAAAGAAGTCAGTCACAAATGGCCACATAATATTGTATGGTTCCATTTATATGAAATATCCAGAATAAGCAAGCCTATAGAGACAGAAGTAGATTAGTGGTTGCCAGCAGAGGATAAGGGGGGAAGGAGAGGGGTTGATTAAGTTGAGGTATGAGGCTTCTTTTTTGAGTGATGAAAATGTTCTAGAATTAGATGGTGGTGATGGCTGCACACTACTGTAAACATACTAAAACCCAAGGAATTCTGCATTTTAACATGGTTAAAATGATAAATGTTATGTTATGTGAATATCTCATTATTGAAAAATGTTGTTTATATTACTATTCATCTTTGTATCCCCTCGAGTGTCTCAGTTAAGTTCAGTCGCTCAGTCATGTCTGACTCTTTGCGACCCCACGAACCGCAGCACGCCAGGCCTCCCTGTTCATCACCAACTCCCGGAGTCCACCCAAACCCAAGTCCATCAAGTCGATGATGCCATCCAACCATCTCATCCTCTGTCGTCCCTTCTCCTCCTGCCTTCAATCTTTCCCAGCGTCAGGGTCTTTTCCAATGAGTCAGCTCTTCACATCAGGTGGCCAAAGTATTGGAGTTGCAGCTTCAACATCAGTCCTTCCAATGAACATCCAGGACTGATCTCCTTTAGGATGGACTGGTCGGATCTCCTTGCAGTCCAAGGGACTCTCAAGAGTCTTCTCCAACACCGCAGTTCAAAAGAATCAATTCTTCAGCCCTCAGCTTTCTTTATAGTCCAACTCTCACATCCATACTCAGGTGTCTAAAGAGATTTTATTAAGGAAGTATGCTTTTTAAGGGAAAGATATTTAATATGACCTTAAATTCTAAGGTGAAATGATTTGAGCAACTTCTATAAATTATATTATTATAATTTGCATGCAGAAAAAATCATAGATAAATGATCATGTATTGCTTTGTAGAAATTCCAAGAATAGACTAGGCCCAACCAAAACAAAACAGTTCCAACAATCCTGGGATTACACTCAGCTAAAATACAAGCCATTGAAAAATATTAATGGGGAACTAAAGATCTATAAATATTCACTGATTATTTTTTAAAAACCTAATTAAAACAAAAAGGTTATTTTTTAAACCACTTAAAATCATTTTTTACATATTAATATACACATTGCCAAGGGGAAATGATGATCTTGTTTGTCATTTCCCACTATATGTAGGTGGGCATACACATTTATAAGTTTTCCAAAGGTTAACTTGAGAATATGTTGTACCATATACACGGGCCTCCCTGGTGGCTCAGTGTAAAAGAATCCTGCAAGGCAAGAGAAGCAGGTTTGAAGAAGATCCCCTGGGTTGCGAAGATACCCCAGAGAAGAAAATGGCAACCCACTCCAATATTCTTGCCTTGGAAATCTCATAGACAGTGGAGTCTTGTAGGCTGCAGTTCATGGGGTCAAAAGAGTTGGAGATGACTTGGCAACTAAACCACCACCATCATACTGCTAAGTCACTTCAGTCGTGTCCGACTCTGTGCGACCCCATAGACGGCAGCCCACCAGGCTCCCCCGTCCCTGGGATTCTCCAGGCAAGAACACTGGAGTGGGTTGCCATTTCCTTCTCCAGTCCACGAAAGTGAAAAGTGAAAGTGAGGTCGCTCAGTCATGTCCAACTCTTCGCGACCCCATGGACTGCAGCCTACCAGGCTCATCCGCCCCTTGGATTTTCCAGGCAAGAGTACTGGAGTGGGGTGCCATTGCCTTCTCCAACCATCATACTACATACATATATTTATGGCTAGAAAAAGGTCTAGAATGATGTCCTCCAAGTGGTACACTTGGATGTAGAATGAGCAAATTTGTCCCCTGTCCTCATCACCTAAAATTTTCTACCATAAACATAAAAGTTGCTTTTGTAATAGAAAATAGTAAAAGTTTTTTGAATTTTTACTTAAGTTTTTTGAAAAGTGGAGGCAGGAGGAACCAGTTCACTTTGTTGCAGTCAACTTGTCAATTTTTTTACTTTTATGAATAAACCAGGACACTATTAAGCTTGTTAGTGGTATATCTAGAAAATGATAAATAGGTAAAATATAGAAGTAATTGAGGAGATATTAGATCTACAATTAGATGGATGATCCATGATATATTACCTTTACAAACCAGTAATGCAAAAGTGCAATGGTTAGGTTCATGAAAATAGCCAAGGCAATAATCTCTCATGATATTTAAGAATAGAATCTCCATGATGTTTAAAAGTAGAAATAAGGTTGAATTAAGAATTCAATCTTAATGAAGTGAATAACTAAATTGCTGTCTAAAATGATTATTCCAATAGTGAACAGAAACTGCCTTTTTATACCCTTCTCAGTACTGAATGTAACTAACAAAAATTTACTTTTCATCTCTTACATTATTAGTAAAACTGAACATTTTCTAAGATTTATTTATTGCTATTCAGATTTCTTCTTTTAACTTTAATGGTGTCTTATAAGGTCTAAAAATGTTAAATTTTATGAGGTCAAATGTATCAATCTTGTTCTTTATCATTTTTCCTTTGCTTTTATTATTAGAGAGTTCTTCACTCTAGGAGAAGATATTCTCCACCTGTCTTGTCTTCTAACTCTTTTTTGGGGTCATTTTTTTTTAATTCTTAAAGCCATCTGGAGTTTATTTTGGAAATAGATGTGAGAGAGACAACTCTTAAACACATTTTTAAGACATTACACATTGTAACAGAGTCTGTACAAAGAAAATAATTGCAATATTAAATGTGTCCAAGGAGTCATCACTTAGCAAAATTTCCTATGACATAAGCTTTTAAACAGTTTCTTCAGAGTTCACTCAAAAAGGATTGGGCTATATGGAAACTAACTTTAACAGTTTTCTTTCAGAACAGTTGTCTTTTTACTAATTGTCTTTTATATTGTTTGGATGTTTTACAAAGAGTGCTTCCCAGGTGGTGCTAGTGGTAAAGAACCCGCTTGCCAATGCAGGAGACATAAGAGACACAGGTTCGATCCCTGGGTCGGGAAGATCCCCTGGAGGAGAGCATGGCAACCCACTCCAGTATTCTTGCCTGGAGAATCCTATGGACAGAAGAGCCTGGAGGGCTAAAGTCCATGGGGTCACAAAGAGCCAGATACGACAAGCAACTCAGCAGCAGCACATATTGCTTTGCTATTAAATGGAAATTTATTTTAAAAGAAAAAAAGAAAGAAAAAGTATGTTCTTCTTTGAATGAGATGCTGATATCACATGTCAGTGACATCTTGAATTTCACCTTTTCATGACTAAAAGAAAATAAAAGAAACTTCATGATTCATAGGGTGTGAATCATAAACAAATTACTGAATGATGAAGTGAATTCTAATGACAATGGAGTGAAGTGGAAATCCTATTGGGTAGAAACCAGAAATCCTAGTTTCAGTGCTCCCCCTGATTCACTTGGTAAATTTCCTTAGATAAATTTCTTAAAATATCTGCACCTGTTTCCCAGTGCATGAAACAAGGATCTTAGAAAAGATGGGCTTATGAGTTAACATGTTAAATATTAAAAGCATCTTGAACTAAAAATCTTCATGAACAAGGTCAGCCATTCTAGTCATCACAGCTTAGGAAACCTAAATATTTCCTTATTTAATGTCCACTCTTCAAGGCTCAGCAGTTATTTCAGTGCGCATAAATTCTCAAAGGCTCATTGAGGGTCGTAGAACATCAGAGGTGAATGTTTTGGTAATAACAGATATTTCATATTACTGCTAATGAGACTGAAACAGTATTTTAAGAAATCTAAGACTTCCCTGATCAGAGAAGGCAATGGCACCCCACTCCAGTACTCTTGCCTGGAAAATCCCATGGACAGAGGAGCCTGGTGGGCTGCAGTCCATGGGGTCGTAAGAGTCGGACACGACTGAGCAACTTCTCTTTTACTTTTCACTTTGATGCATTGGAGAAGGAAATGGCAACCCACTCCAGTGTTCTTGCCTGGCGAATCCCAGGGACGAGGGAGCCTGGTGGGCTGCCGTCTCTGGGGTCGCACAGAGTCGGACATGGTTGAAGTGACTTAGCAGCGGCTGCAGCAAGACTTCCCTGATAGCTCACTGGTAAAGAATCCACCGGCCAATGTAGGAGACATGGGTTCAGTCTCTGGTCTGGGAAGATTCCACATGCTGTGGAGAAACTAAACCTGTGGGCCACAACAATTGAGCCTGTGCTTTAGAACCTGTGAGCCATAACTACTGAGCTCACGTGCTGTAACTACTGAAGCCCACTCTCCCTGGAGCCTGTGCTCACAACAAAAGAAGCTACTACAATAAGAAGCCCTAGAGAATAGCTCCCATTTACCACAACTAGAGAAAAACCCTCATAGCAATAAAGACCCAGCACAACCACAATAAATAAATAAATAAATTACATATATGTATAAAAGAAATCTAACCTTCCTCTCAATTTCTACTTCTCTTTTAAGATATTTTAGCTTTTTGAGTTGCTAATCACATTGTCTTGTCCAGTCGCCAAGTCATGTCCAGCTCTTCATGACCCCATGGACGGCAGCACCCCAGGCTTCCCTGTCCTTCACTCTCTCAGAACCTGAGTTCATATGCATTGCATCAGTGATGCCATCCTACCATATCATCCTCTGTTGCCCTCTTCTCCTTCTGCCTTCAATCTTTCCCACCATCGGGGTCTTTTCCAAGACCCTAATCACATAGATGTCCAAAAAAGCTTACAAAAAGACATATGCTCCAGAAATTTATGTTTACTAACCCTCATGCAAATATGTGTATAATAACATTATGTATGTAACCACATGCTTGCTGCTGCTGCTGCTGCTAAGTCGCTTCAGTCGTGTCCGACTCTGTGCGATCCCATAGACGGCAGCCCACCAGGCTCCCCCGTCCCTGGGATTCCCCAGGAAGAACACTGGAGTGGGTTGCCATTTCCTTCTCCAATGCATCAAAGTGAAAAGTGAAAGGGAAGTTGCTCAGTCATGTCCGACTCTTAGCGACCCCATGGACTGCAGCCCACCAGGCTCCTCCGTCCATGGGATTTTCCAGGCAAAAGTACTAGAGTAGGGTGCCATTCATTGCCTTCTCCAAACCACATTGTTGCTCACAAGCATATCCTCAGATTTCTCTTCCACACATTAATGAAAAGAACTAATAAAACCAGGTAGTGAGCAAATCAGTAAGATTATTGATGACTAAAAACTTCTGAATCCACAACTGGTAAAACATTCTCTGCTTAATGTTATCCAGGCCCTCAGAAAAACCAGTGAAAAGGAAAATGTATTTCTTCATTAATTCAGCAGATTAATGAATTAATTATGAATTCATTATGAATTGATTATGAATTGATTATGAATAATGAATGGATTAATGAAAAAAATTTTTTTTGCAACAGTGGCAATTTCATGTAGTTCAACCCAAGAAAATTACAGAGGTTCCTTAGGTAGGGAAAGAAGATAAGAGAGTTGAAAATCATAAGAAAAATAAAAGTTTCCAAAATAACAGAAGAAATAAGAGGGAATGACAGGAAAGGGAAAAATCATTGAATCAGGAAATGGGAAAAGGGGAATATATAAACAAAAACAGAACAATAAAAACTTAAAAATTATTTAAAAAATTTTTTTAAATTGAAGTATAACTGACATGCAACATTGTATTAGTTTCAAGTATACAACATAATGATTCAATATTTGTATATACTATAGTGAAATGATTACCATTATAAATTTTGTTAGCATCCATCACCATACATATTTACAAAAAAAGTTTTTTCTTATGATGAGGAATTTTAAGATCTACTCAGCAACTTTCAAATATGCAATACAGTATTATTAACTATAGTCACCATACTGTACATTACATCCCTATTACTTATTTATTTTAGAACTGGAAGTTTGCACCTTTTGACTCCCTTCACCCATTTCACCCACCCGCATCCCCCACTTCTAGCAACCTACTCTGTTCCCTGCATCTGTAAGCTTGAGTTTCTGTTTGTCTGTTGAAAAACTAATAAATTCTTAATAATTTAATTCACTCAATAAATATTGAGTGTCTAACCTACTCCAGTGTTCTTGCCTGGAGAATCTCAGGGACGGCGGAGCCTGGTGGGCTGCCTGCCATCTACAGGGTCGCACAGAGTCGGACACGACTAAAGCGACTTATAAGCAGCAGCAGCAGCAACACTATATAGATAATTTCAGAGTAGGTACAAAAGAAAGAGAAAACATTATTCTCCTTAGAGAAGAAAGATCAATGTGCCCCCCTGCTTTTAAATTCTAAATTCAGAGGATAAAAGAGAAAATGAAAAAAAAAAGATATTGAGGCACTGGGAAAGCTAAAACAGGAAAAACGGTAGTGGAATTAAAAAAAAAAAAAGGTATAAATTCAATCAATACAAATCCAAGAAAAAGACAGCAAAGTTGGAAAGAAATAAAATAGGAGTCCTGATAATAGGGAAAAGATTCTGTATCAGTGTCACCTGTTAGCACAAGAATGAAAAGTATAAATCAATTATCAGAGAAGCCAAAGAAAGTAAATTTTAAAACATTTTAAAATCTCTTTAGCCACATAGAAAGTTATATTTACTTCCAATTTTGTATAATTAAAGGCAAACAAATAATAAAATAGATAATTTGTGTATATAGGTATATTCCAAATATATATAAATATTATTATTTTGGGCTCCACTACAAGGCATGGGGGAATCTTATTTCCCCAACCAAGGATGGAACCTGTACCTCCTACATTGGAAATGCAGAGTCTTAACCACGGGACCGCCAGTGAGTTCCCCTCAAATTTTATATTTTGATGTAATGATTTCCTTTTAATAAATTACATGAAAACAAATAATCCAAGACTATCCAGATAGAAAATAAAATTAGAAAATTACTTAAATAGAGCCCTCTATAGGTGACTCAGATGGTAAAGAATCTGCCTGCAATGCAGGAGACACAGAAATGTAGGTTCGATCCCTGGGGTGGGAAGATCCCCTGGAGTAGGAAATGACCACTCACTCCAATATTCTTGCCTGGAGAATCCCCATGGACAGAGGAGCCTGGCAGGCTACAGTCCGTGGGGTTGCAGAGTCAGACACAACTGAGTGACCAAAACTTTCACTTTCATTTTACACTTTTATCATTAAGAATAACCAAAGACACATACAATTTTAGCACAGAAAGGAGTCAGAATTCACTCATACCAAACCCTCAATGTCTCGGGGCTTCCTTGGCTCAGTTGGTAAAGAATACACCTGCAATGCAGGAGACCACCTGCAACGCAGGAGACCTGAGTTCGATCCCAGGACTGAGACGATCCCCTGGAGAACTAAATGACAATCCATTCCAGTATGTTTGCCTGGTAAATCCCAAGGACAAAGGGGCCTGGCAGGTTATAGTCCATGGAGTTGCAAGAGTTGGACATGACTTAGCGACTAAGCCACCACCACCTCAGTGTCTCAAGAGGTAGAGAGTGATGAGAAATGATCTGTTCAAAGCTAGAGAAAAACAGACCTAGGAATAGAACTTACCCTTCTTCTATTCACTTCACAGTCAGGAGATCCTGCCATGTGCCTTACAAAGTACAAAAACTGGTAAACTTCGCTTCTGGCTCTCAAGTTGATATCAGAATTGCAGTGTCAAGGGTGGGTAAAGGAGATCTATTTTTGTTATTATTGTTTAGTAACCAAGTTGTGTCCGACTCTTTGCGATCCCATGGGCTGTAGCCTGTCAGGCCCTTCTGTCCATGGGATTTCCCAGGCAAAAAATACTGGAGTAGGTTGCCATTTTCTCTACCAGGGGGTCTTCTCAACTCAGGGATTGAACCTGCACCTCCTGCATTAGCAGGTGGATTCTTTACTGCTAAGCCACCAAGGAAGCAAATGAGACCCATAAACTCTATTAAAGCTATTAATGTGCATCAGTAAAATAAACAGTGCTTTAAAACCCCAAATGTATATGTCAAAACTTAGTCATTGAGACTCTCATTTTGAGAGCTTGAAGCCAGGGTGGTACATAAAATAACAAAGGAGAATTCTACACCAAGGAAGGATAAACAGGATCCTAAGTTGTGGATTTCCTAACAGGTCTTCTATACACGTTGTGCCTTTAATCAGTACCAGCAACATCAATACTTCATTATTATCCTTCTTTGAAGCAGAATAAATGAATGATTCTTAAACACTGTCAGTTGCGTAGCTAAAAGTATGTGATTTGCCTAAACTCTCTCTTCAGACATTGTGCATGAAAATATGGTTTTGCAACTGATGCCAAATAAACTTGTGTATGAAAAAAACCTGTTTAGTTAGAACACTATGATTACCTGAACATGGATTTACAAAAAAAAAAAAGGTCAAAAAAATTGTGCAGCAATCAGAGAATATGATGATAAAATGAGTCCAATGAGTGAAAGAAATAGTTATAGCTGTAAAAATGCCAAGGTCTAAATAAACAGTGAGAGTTTTCTGATCATGTCACAGGCCCCAGAGAGCATCTCAGAACCATACTGATTCAAGTTTCATATGTGCTCCGTACGGACTTTAAGGATTGCTGGTTTTTCACCATGATGTGGTTCCTGTTACCGTCCACAGCATGATAAAAAAATCAAGTGATCAGGAAGCCAGATAACCTTTCATGCTGTTTTTTATCTTGTTATTAACAGTCATTATTCTTAAATGATAGAATTAAATGGGAGCTCTAGTCAAAAGTTCCTTTAGAGAGCTTTAAGTAAATATTTAAAACAAAATCTTTAACTCTTCTGCTAATCTGTTGAATCTGAAAATACTTGCATACAGATACATAATCAGTCTTGAAGCATAGGAGTTTTTATCTTCCATCTACTGATTTTACTGGGATAAATTAAAACGGCAAAAATCCCACGATGAAATACCAAGGCTAAAATGTCACCAACACCAGCAGAAGATAAAAGTCACATCTTCTGCTCCAAGTAGTCCAGTGACACAGTTATCATTGTGCCTTTAAGGATGTGGATGTGACCTTAACTTGCAGAGCTTCGAGGCTGCAGCCTTAACACTTCCTGTCACAGTCTTTGAGTCAATCCTCATGCCCACACAATACAGCGATTTTCCATTTCATTCTTGAGTTAACACAGGTAAGTGGGTGGGTATGTGCTCAAACTCAGAGATGTATTATCACATTAATCCAAGTCCATTAATCTCATTGCTCTAATTTTTTTTCTTTCTTTTAAAATTAAACAATGCTTGCCCTTCACTGCTTGATAATAAAAGGCACTGGGAAGAGTCAAGAGCTGGGCTACCACTTGGCCAATGACTCTCTAAGACCCTTTACACTTCATGCTTCAGTATTCTTCTCTGTAAAGAGAGAATCATAATATTTAACCCAGTTCTACAAATGACCAGAATAAAAGCACTTAAAATGTTATGAGAGAAAAAGCATAAGAGTATTGTGACTTTAAAAAAGCAAGTGGCACAAAATAAGAAATAAATAGAGCAAATAAATAGAAGAAATCGATAATCTTAAACAATGTTGTTTTCTCTCTTTGCTACCTAATTTCAAAATACCTTGCAGCTCCACAAGCAGTTGAAGTCTGTGTTCATACTGCCAAGTGCTGTAATATTCTCTGGAAGCCAATATGATCACAGGGAAATGTCCAGGGCTGTCATTCACCACCGAGAAACAGAATTTTATTTCTGTATCTGACTCCTCTCTTAGACTATAAACTCTGATATTTGATGTGAACACAAAGCCACATTTGTTTTGGTCCAGATACCTAGATATGTGGGTGGACGAATTCGACCAAAGAATGTCATCAAAGTTCATGTCTGTTTATTCCACAACATGAAGCATCTGACTATTTGCATCTCCAAATACAGTGTAATGCACTTTTTCTACCTGAAAACAAATTGCTTTCATCCCTTCAAAAAACTGTATTGAAGGAATTCCCTGGCAGTCCAGTGTTTAGGGCGCCATGCTTTCACAGCTGAGGGCCTGGGTTCGACTCTTGGCCGGAAAACTAAGACCACAAGCCACAGGGCACAGCCAAACATAAAATAAAATAGAAAATGAAATAGTATTTTAAAAATTCAAAATTCAAAATAAAAAGGTACTGAGCATGAACAACATAAAAGAACTCTATTGGGTTCTCTGGAAGCTAAAGATGAGTTAAGTCTGTTCTTTCCTTTGATAAGAACTTTACTCAGCCTACATTCTTAGATATAGCTCTTAGATTAAATTCTCCTCCAGAACAGAGACTATGGTGTTTCTGTCTATATCCTCAGGGCTAAATGAATGAATCAATAGAAGAATGAGTGTTCTAGTAGAGATGTTCCCTGTTTAAGATGTAGACTACAAGAAATCATTTCTAGCCTCTTCATAGTATAATTGAAATTACTTAAGAACAATAAAGGGATTGAGGAGATATCTATCATAGAAACAGCTTAAAGAACAAGGTGGACAAATGGAAACTGAGGAAAGACTGGGAGAAGAAAAAAGAAAAAGCACTGTCTAGAAGCAATCACTGGAAACAGAGGCTGACTTTATTTGGTGGGGGGGCCTCCAAAATCACTGCAGATAGTGACTATAGCCATGAAATAAAAAGACACTTACTCCTTGGAAGGAAAGTTATGACCATCCTAGACAGCATATTAAAAAGCAGAGACACTACTTTGCCAACAAAGGTCCATCTAGTCAAAGCTATGGTTTTTCCAGTAGTCATGTATGGATGTGAGAGTTGGACTATAAAGAGAGCTGAGCGCTGAAGAACTGATGCTTTTGAACTATGGTGTTGGAGAAGACTCTTGAGAGTCCCTTGGCCTGTAAGAAGATCCAACCAGTCCATTCTAAAGGAGATCAGTCCTGAGTGTTCACTGGAAGGACTGATGTTGAAGCGCAAGTTCTTTGGCCATCTGATACGAAGAGCTGACTCATTTGAAAAGACTGATGCTGGGAAAGATTGAAGGCAGGAGAAGGGGACACCAGAGGATGAGATGACTGGATGGCATCACCGACTCAATGGACAGGAGTTTGCATAAACTCCGGGAGTTGGTGATGGACAGAGAGGCCTGGCTGCTGAAGTCCATGAGGTCACAAAGAGTCGGACACAACTGAGTGACTGATCTGAACTGAACTGAGAAGGAATCAGTGAAGACAAAATTTCTGCAGAAAACAGAAAGAATTCAGTTGACTCTAAATATTCAGAATAAAGTAGGTAATTACCTTTGTGGGAAAAAATAAAATTTGGTGGAAATTGAATTAATCAATGATTAGAAAGGGGAAAAAACATTTCTTCTGGATTCTGCCAAGTGTTGAGCCACTTTGGCCAAAGCATGGAACCTTAAATAACGTTCCAAAGAGTTGTTACCAGTGTTGTTTGGACAAGGCAGTATGTGAACACCCACTATGTGCTCTGTCCACCTGCTGCCTTCATCACTTGAGGTGGTAATTCTCAAACTCTTTGGTCTCAGGACCTCTTCATATTTTTTAACATTATTAAGGATCTCCAAAGAGCTCTTAATTACATAAATTATATCTAATGATCCATCACTCCATGGGAAATGGAGAAACAGTGGAAACAGTGTCAGACTTTATTTTTGGGGGCTCTAAAATCACTGCAGATGGTGATTGCAGCCATGAAATTAAAAGATGCTTACTCCTTGGAAGAAAAGTTATGAGCAACCTAAATAGCATATTCAAAAGCAGAGACATTACTTTGCCAACAAAGGTCCGTCTAGTCAAGGCTATGGTTTTTCTAGTAGTCATGTATGGATGTGAGAGTTGGACTGTGAAGAAGGCTGAGCGCCGAAGATTTGATGGGTTTGAACTGTGGTGTTGGAGAAGACTCTTGAGAGTCCCTTGGACTGCAAGGAGATCCAACCAGTCCATGCTGAAGGAGATCAGCCCTAGGATTTCTTTGGAAGGAATGATGCTAAAGCTGAAACTCCAGTACTCTGGCCACCTCATGCGAAGATTTGACTCATTGGAAAAGACTCTGATGCTGGGAGGGATTGGGGGCAGGAGGAGAAGGGGATGACTGAGGATGAAATGGCTGGATGGCATCACTGATTCTATGGACATGAGTGAGTGAACTCCGGAGTTGGTGATGGACAGGGAGGCCTGGCGTGCTGCGATTCATGGGGTCGCAAAGAGTCGGACACGACTGAGCGACTGAATTGACTGAACTGAACTGATGCTGTGCTGTGCTTAGTCAGTTGGTGGTGTCCCACTCTTTGGGATCCCATGGTCTGTAGCCTGCCAGGCTCCTCTGTCCATGGGATTCTCCAGGCAAGAATACTGGAGTGGGTTGCCATGCCCTCCTCCAAGGGATCTTCCCAACCCAGGGATCAAATCCAGGTCTCTCCCATTGCAGGTGGATTACTTACTCTTTGAGCCACCAGAGAAGCCCAAGAATACTGGAGAGGGTAGCCTATCCCTTCTCCAGGGAATCTTCCTGACCCAGGAATTGAACTGAGGCCTCTTGAATTGTAGGTGGATTCTTTATCAGCTGAGCTACCAGGGACGCCCTGATATTTATCATATTATCTGTTAAACTGAGAATTTTTCATATTATTTCAAATCAAGACAACAAATTGTACTTACTTTTGGCTATATTTCTGCATAAGCTCAAAGAAAAGCTCAAGATTTCAGACGACTATTTATTAAAAAAAAAAAAAAGAAGTTATAGCTATCCTGCCAAGTATGACTAAAGCTAGCTAATAAAAGTACAGGAAAAAAACAAAAAACTAAGAACAGGCAAATTTTATTAATGTCTATAAAAAACGTGCATGCTGATACTTAAATCTACTACCATAGAAAATAATGGAAAACACAAAACACATGCAAGCACTCTATTAGCTGGGTGATGACATCGTTATACGTCGAATGGCCTGTGGAAATTTCCGCTGTACATTCAGGAGACAGTGATAGCGAAAAGGGCAAATTATGTCTTTGTACCATAAAGGAAATAGTTTTGACCACGGAGACCCCTTGAAAGGATCTTGGAGACGGCCCAGACCTGGCGGACCGCGATTTGAAAACCAATGTAATCAATTGATTTTTAAGGTCACTTCCCATTTCATATGCTCTGATAAAGATTTTGTTCTCCTTCGCGGACCCCCTTTGAGACCTAAGGTCTTAAGATGGAGCTCGTCGCCTGCTGCTACTGCTAAGTCGCTTCAGTCGTGTCCGACTCTGTGCGACCCCATAGATGGCAGCCCACCAGGCTCCCCCGTCCCGACATTCTCCAGGCACGAACACTGGAGTGGGTTGCCATTTCCTTCTCTAATGCATGAAAGTGAAAAGTGAAAGTGAAGTCACTCAGTCGTGTCCGACTCTTAGCGACCCCATGGACTGCAGCCCACCAGGCTCCTCCGCCCATGGGATTTTCCAGGCAAGAGTACTGGAGTGGGGTGCCATTGCCTTCTCCAAGGTCTTAAGATAGAGCTCGTTGCCTAGTGAAACCCAAATCGAAAATCCCCAGACGAGCTAGAGGGAGGGTTCAGCAGGTGGTTTCTGCTTAGAGTTTGGAGGTGAACTCACGCTGCCCTGAGTCGGCGGAGGACGCGGGGTCTAGAAACCAGTCCCAAACCCGCCACCTGCGCGCCAAGGCGGGGCCAGAACTGGCTGCAGGCGGCCGGACTCGCCCTGGGCTTAGCGCAGAAAGGGGTGGCGGCGGCTGCGAGGCGCGGCTCCTGGAGACGCCAGTCAACCGCCAGCCCGCCCGCCACAGGTGCGCCGGCCCCCGAGAGGAGGAGCGCGGCCGGGTGCTCCCAGGTAGCTGCCTCCGGTTCTCACCGCTCTATTCCGCGGCCTCCCGGGATCCAGGCAGGACTCGCGCCGCACGTCCCGGAGCCGGCCAGGGCGCCCCTCCGCGGATCCCAAGCTCTTCCTCGGCCTGAGCGAGGGGGCCCTTCCCGCCCTGCGAAGAGCAAGGCGCGGATTCGGCGGGGGCCGAGACCGAGGGTCTGGCGGCCGCAGGGACCTCCGAAGTACGGGGCTCCGGCCCGGCTGCTGCTGGAACATGCGCCCGGAGCTGCAGGTGCGGGAGCCCGGAGGCTCGGCCCCGGCAGGGAATGGGGGCTGGGAGGGGGCCTCCTCGGGGGACCGGGTCCGATTGCAACGCAGAGGGTCGACAGGCCCCGCTCAGCCGGCCGCAGAGTCCGGAGGGCGGAGGCTAGGGAGGTGGGGACAGGGAGTGGGCAGGTGGATGGGGGGGAGGCGGCATTTGTCCCCCGGAGCTTTCGGGGCCGCTTTCCGGGCGCCGGTCGGACCCTGGCGACCGAAACCGCGCGCGGGGCGCAGTCACGCGATGACTTGGAGCACAACAGGTCGGTGACTCGTTCCCATAGGAATTTAACCTGGTGAGCTGGGGGCACTTTTGACCTGTGTTTTTGGTTCGTTGATTATTTTGTTTCAGTTTGTTTGACAGTTGCCGGACTATGTTTCTACTCCTGGTGCTACTCAGCCAACTGCCCGTAGTTACCTTCGCGTTTCCTCATTGCACAAGAAGTCCCTCGGAGGAGTCCAGGCATGCGAGAGAGGAAGGTAAGCCTGGCTGCAGATCCCAAGAAACCCGTTCTGAAAACTCGAGCCTGTATTCCAGGGCTCAAACGAGAAAGTGTAGTCTTTGAGCTTAAATGCCCTCATCAATCGTAGAAGCGCTAAAATGCGCTTTAATTTGTGGTTTATTTGGTAATGTTGTGGTTTGTTAACTGCAATTTTTAATTCTGAGAGTTACTTTTGTAAATATGTATTTAAGACCAGGTGGGTAGTTAACTGAATGGAAAACCTGTTTCAACTCCTGAAAATCAGTGAGTGCAGTTTTTCTAGATGAGGCTGTGTGGTAATTCTGATGAGCATAATTAATTGTTCTTCCTGGAAAGATGGACAAGGAGTCCAGGACCTAGTCTGGATTTGTTAGCAGACTCTGGGCAAGTTACTTAACCCCCTTTCAGCTTTTAAAATGATGAGGGGGTGAGGAGTGGAGTGACCTCTGAGGTCCTTTTTTGCTTTTAAATGTCTGGTTATGTGGGTAAAGTTAGATGGTGTGAGAAGATTAGGTTTGGGGCTTGCTAACCTAGAATTGCACACCTTGTGGTCTCCAGGTCATAAACAGATTCCTGCCCACATTTTGAAAGCCTAACCTAGAAAACACAGGAAGAAAAAAACTTGGCTTTCTCCCTGCCAAATCACTGTGCTTCCCTACCTGGTGCCAATGCTTCGGATCCACCTCCCCACACATACCTGTCCCACATTCATTCTCATCAGGTCCTACTCTCATTCTCTTTTGAGAAGGATCTGTTACATAAAACTCCTAATCATAATGCTAATAATGGTTAATACAGTTTAGTGTCTCAAGCCTTCTAGGAGACTGTGTGTGTGTTAAAATAGAGCAATATCTTAACCTTAAGGAATCAAACACTAACCACAGAATCCTAAGCAACTGGATAAAGTAGTTAGTGGAACAGAGATTTGCAAGGAGATGCTTCCTGGTGCCTTCCACATTGCATCGTATATGTAAGTCCATTCATATATAAGGTTGATGATCCATACTCAGCGGGACCAGATGCTGGGTCCAGAATGTTTATGAATACATTCATTCATTCACAAGATATAGGCATAAAAGACATTCTCCAGGACATAAACTGTAGAAGGAATTTAGAGATCACACTTGTTGCAGAAGGCTGGAGATATCTGTGGGAAATGTAAATGAGGAAGTGTGTGTATTTAAAAGGCTTCTGGTGGCTCAGAGGTTAAAGCGTCTGCCTCTAATACGGGAGACCTGGGTTTGATCCCTGGGTCAGGAAGATCCCCTGGAGAAGGAAATGGTAACCCACTCCAGTATTCTTGCCTGGAGAATCCCATGGATGGAGGAGCCTGGTGGGCTATAGTCCATGGGGTCGCAAAGAGTCGGACACGACTGAGCAACTTAACTCTGGTGGTTCAGTTGATAAAGAATCTGCCTGCAGGAACTCAAATAGGGGCTCTGTATCAACCTAGAAGGGTGGGATTGGGAGGAAGCTGGGAGGGAAATTCAAGATGGAGGGGGCATATGTATAGCTATGGCTGATTCATGTTGAGGTTTCACAAAAACAAAATTCTGTAAAGAAATTATACTTCAATTAAAAAATAAATAATTTTTTTAATGAAAAAATAAAAGAGTCTGCCTGCAGTGCAGGACACTGGGTTTTTTCTCCAGGTCAGGAAGATCTCCTGGGGAAGGAAATGGCAACCTACTCCAGTATTCTTGCCTAGAAATCCACATAGACTGCTTCATCTAGTGGGTGAGGCAGAGTGTAAACTGATAATCTCCATAAACTCTACGACAGAAGTAGAAACAGAGAGTTCAAGAGCAGAGGTATTGGTTAGCAGTATTAGTTAGCATTAGTATTAGTTAGGTATTAGTTAGCATAGTACCTATGTCTCTGGAGAGTTGTATAGCGCAGAAGCCAGTGCTTTCTGCAAATGAGATATAACAAATGGAGATATGAAAAGTAACTAGGAAAATAAAAGACCTTCAGTTGTGTTCTGATAAAGCCGAGAGGTGGGATTTAAATGACTCAAAGGGAACTTATTTAGAAAACATGGAGAGACAGGAGAGAGGAGGAGAATAGAATATCTCAGTTGGTAGGTTTAAAACAGAGAAATAGACAGCCTCTTAGGATGGTGTAAGTCAGGAGAAATAAAGATGAGAAGATAATCTGAGGCAGCAGATACAAAAGTGCAAAGGCCAGTGTATCCTCTGGCAATGGCCAGAGGGGGAACAGGAACCCTTGCTGCAAGTTCAGGATGCTCCAGGGGCATGGAAGTTTGCCTCTTTTAATTAAACGCAAGTCCAGGCTACTTAGAACCCAAATAACAAAGGACCGTATTTCTCCTGAGATCATAAGGGAGCCGAGAAGTTTGATAAGGCATTGAAGGTCTAAGATGAACCATGGACTGAATTAGAACTTTCAACCTCAGGGAAGTGGTGGACAGCAGTCCCTCCCAGAAGGCATGTTTTATACAGCAGTCAAGACTTTCATTGACATAAATATCATTTCAGGAACAATAAAAGTGTTTATGACTCATTTTTTTATTTTCCTTTTAAGTTGAAGGTCCCATTTAGAGGTCAGGGGTGTTTTGTAACTCAGATACTACCAGGCCAACAATGAGAAATTTGGTACTGCTTTTCTAGCCAGTAAAATGTAAAGATCTGGGCATACTGAGAAGCAGCAATACAAAAGCAGATTTCTAATTCTCTGTTCTGAAATCAGATTTTGTAAGTAAGTACAGTACAACTAAGTTAAGCAGACTCAAAGTTACTTCATTACTGCTGCTGCTGCTAAGTCACTTCAGTCGTGTCCAACTCTGTGCGACCCCGTAGATGGCAGCCCACCAGGCTCCCCCGTCCCTGGGATTCTCCAGGCAAGAACACTGGAGTAGGTTGCCATTTCCTTCTCCAATGCATGAAAGTGAAAAGCAAAAGTGAAGTTGCTTAGTTGTGTCCGACCCTCAGCGACCCCATGGACTGAGCCTACCAGGCTCCTCCGTAAATGGAATTTTCCAGGCAAGAGTACTGGAGTGGGGTGCCATTGCCTTCTCCTGGTTTAGTATTATAAACCTGTGCCAAGATGAGTAACAGGCCATACCTCTGTATTGCCTCAACTCCAAGAATTTAGGTCCAAGAGGAAAGTCAAGTTCATTCATTTATTATTGTAAGTAATTTGGGAGGCACCTCTATGTGTCAACACCCCTGCTTTAATGGAATTTTCCTTCTAGCTAGGGGAACAGAGTGGTAACAGATAAGTCAATAAAGCATATAGAACACTAGAAGGAAAGTGCCATGAAAAAAACACGGTGTGAGATGGGGATTGCCAGAGGTGAGTAGCGATGGGGTTCAAGGTAACACTGAACAAAGTGTGGAAGGAAGTGAGAATGCAGACTGAGAGAGGAAAGTTCTATTCAGTGGAAAGCAAGTTCAAAGGCAGGAGAGATCCAGGCACATTGGAAATGAGCTGTCAGTCGTGGACAGGGAGATGACTTAGAGGGCCATTATAAGAATCCCAATGAGAAATGATGGCGACTTGGAAAGTTTTTCATTCTGTTTCGTGGTTGCGTAAAATCCACGAGAACAAAGAAGAGGAAAGAACCAACATTTTGTCACAGGACAGAATGGTCTACCTTTGTAGAATATTTCTCAAAACAACTAAGCACTAATGAACCCATTCTGGCTCCCCTCCTTGGTCAAATAGCTCATAAACCTTACTTATAACTTAGAAATGAAGATGCTAGAATAGCACTGGCCAGTAGAAATAGAATGTGCACCGCATGAATAATTTAAAATTTTCTAGCAGCTACATTTTAAAAAGTAAAAAGAAATAGGTGCAACTAATTTTGATAAAGTATTTAATTTAACCCAATATATTCCAAATATTTAACCTAATATTACAAATATAAGCAATAGAAAACATTGAGATACTTTACATTTTTCTTAAGCATGTCTTTGAAGTCCCTTTCTACACTTAGTGTTCAGTTCAGTTCAGTTGCTCAGTCATGTCTGACTCTTTGTGACCCCGTGGACCACAGCACGCCTCCCTGTTGACCACCAACTCCCGAAGTCTACTCAAACTCTTCTCCATTGAGTCTGAGATGCCGACCAACCATCTCATCCTCTGTCGTCCCCTTCTCCTCCTGCCTTCAATCTTTCCCAGCATCAGGGTCTTTTCAAGT
The DNA here is from genome assembly GCA_006408695.1 of Aepyceros melampus. Taxonomy (NCBI): domain Eukaryota; kingdom Metazoa; phylum Chordata; class Mammalia; order Artiodactyla; family Bovidae; genus Aepyceros; species Aepyceros melampus. Next base: position 94,920 of record SJXQ01000696.1, on the reverse strand, counting down.
GAGTCAGCTCTTCACATCAAGTGGCCAAAGTATTAGAGTTTGAGCTTCAACATCAGTCCTTCCAATGAACAGCCAGGACTGATCTCCTTTAGGATGGACTGGTTGGATCTCCTTGCAGTCCAAGGGACTCTCAAGAGTCTTCTCCAACACCACAGTTCAAAAGCATCAATTCTTCAGCACTCAGCTTTCTTTATAGTCCAGTTCTCACATCCATACATGACTACTGGAAAAACCATACCCTTGACTAACCTTTGTTGGCAAAGTAATGTCTCTGCTTTCTAATATCCTGTCTAGGTTAGTCATAACTTTCCTTCCAGGGAGCAAGCGTCTTTTAATTTCATGGCTGCAATCACCATCTGCAGTGATTTTAGAGCCCCCAAAAATAAAGTCAGCCACTGTTTCCCCATCATATGCCATGAAATGATGGAACCAGATGCTATGATCTTAGTTTTCTGAATGTTGAGCTTTAAGCCAACTTTTTCACTCTCCTCTTTCACTTTCAAGAGGCTCTTTAGTTCTTCACTTTCTTCCATAAGGGTGATGTCATCTGCTTATCTGAGGTTATTGATATTTCTCCTGGCAATCTTGATTCCAGCTTGTGCTTCATCCAGCCCAGTGTTTCTCATGATACACTCTGCATAAAAGTTAAATAAGAAAAAAAAAAAAGAAGAAGAAGAAGAAGTTAAATAAGCACTGTGACAATATACAGCCTTGATGTACTCCTTTTCCTATTTGGAACCAGTCTGTTCCATGTCCAGTTCTAACTGTTGCTTCCTGACCTGCATACAGTTTTCTCAAGAGGCAGGTCAGATGGTATGATATTCCCATCTCTTTCAGAATTTTCCACAGTTTATTGTGATCCACACAGTCAAAGGCTTTGGCGTAGTCAATAAAGCAGAAATAGATGTTTTTCTGGAACTCTCTTGCTTTTTCCATGATCCAGCGGATGTTGGCAATTTGATCTCTGGTTCCTCTGCCTTTTCTAAAACCAACCTGAACATCTGGAAGTTCACAGTTCACATATTGCTGAAGCCTGGCTTGGAGAATTTTGAGCATTACTTTACTAGCATGTGAGATGAGTGCAATTGGGCAGTAGTTTGAGCATTCTTTGGCATTGCTTTTCTTTGGGATTGGAATAAAAACTGACCTTTTCTTGTGGCCACTGCTGAGTTTTCCAAATTTGCTGGCATATTGAGTGCAGCCCTTTCACCACATCAGCTTTCAGGATTTGAAATAGCTTCACTGGAATTCCATCACCTCCCCTAGCTTTGTTCGTAGTGATGCTTTCTAAGGCCCACTTGACTTCACATTCCAGGATGTCTGGCTCTAGATGAGTAATCACACCATCGTGATTATCTGGGTTGTGAAGATCTTTTTTGTACAGTTCTTCTGTGTAATCTTGCCACGTCTTCTTAATATTTTCTGCTTCTGTTAGGTCCATACCATTTCTTTCCTTTATTGAGCCCATCTTTGCATGAAATGTTCCCTTGGTATCTCTAATTTTCTTGAAGAGATCTCTAGTCTTTCCCATCCTTTTGTTTTCCTCTATTTCTTTGCACTGATCACCAAGGAAGGCTTTCTTACCTCTCCTTGCTATTCTTTGGAACTCTGCATTCAGATGCTTATATCTTTCCTTTTCTCCTTTGCTTTTTGCCTCTCTTCTTTTCACAGCTATTTGTAAGGCCTCCCCAGACAGCCATTTTGTTTTTTTGCATTTTTTAGGAGGGGTTGGTCTTGATCCCTGTCTCTCATACAATGTTAATGATCCTCTGTCCATCGTTCATCAAGCACTCTGTCTATCAGATCTAGTCCCTTAAATCTATTTCTTACTTCCACTGAATAATCATAAGGGATTTGATTTAGGTCATACCTGAATGATCTAGTAGTTTTCCTCACTGTCTTGAATTTAAGTCTGAATTCTACACTTTCGGCACATTCAATTCACACTAGCCATGTTTCAGGTTTTCTATACCATATGTGACTAGTGGCTGCTATATTGGACAAAACAGCTGTGTTAAGACTCACACCTGGGACTTCCTTGGTGGTCCAGCAGTTTTGGTCAGGACTCTGTGCTGCTAATGCAGGGGGCGTAGGTTTGGTCCTGGTTGGGAACTAAGATCCTGCATGCCACACAGCGCTGCCAGAAAAAAAAATGATTTAGGAAATGGCAACCCAGAGAAGTAAGTGAGTAAAGTCACTCAGTCGTGTCGACTCTTTGTGACCCCATGGACTGCAGCCCACCGGGCTCCTCAGTCCATGAGATTCTCCAAGCAAGAATACTGGAGTGGGTTGCCATTTCCTTCTCCAGGGGATCTTCCCGACCCAGGGATCGAACCCGGGTCTCCCGCATTGGAGGCAGACGCTTTAACCTCTGAGCCACCAGGGAATGTAAGTGACTTATCCTAGGATATACAGCTGATGGCTAAGCCAAATCAGTAAAGAAAAATCTGTGTCTTCTGTGTCTAACACTCTGCCACTATACCAGACTAATTTTTCTCAGTCAAAATAATAGGAAACCAGTGCTTTAGAAATAGCATAGTCTGGCCTGTCATTTATTGGAAAAATAATTGTCTAGAGGAAAAAAATGAAACTCAATTTTTTTCACTTATGCTGAGAACTTTGACATAATCTACTCAAGTATGTCCGGGAATTTGATTAATATCTGTATTTCATCTTTAGCAGGAATTATTTTTACTGATGATATTTCTTTTTGTCAGATTTTAAAACCACAGAAGAAAGTTGGGCATAATTTAACCACATCAAAGGAACTATGTGCTCTTCCCATAATTAAAACAGGAATTTTCTGCCTTATTTTTTATCAGTGTTTGAAATCTTTCTATTTCTTTGTTAGTTTTTACATCAAAAGAAGAAGCAAACCTGTTCATACATAGACACCTCCTATATAATAGATTTGATTTGGAGCTCTTCACTCCCGGTGACCTAGAAAGAGAATGCATAGAAGAACTTTGTAATTATGAGGAAGCCAGAGAGATTTTTGTGGATGAAGATAAAACGGTAATTTTGTTGATGATGTTAATTGGCTAGACATTTATTAAATTGTACTTTAAAAAGTGGTACATTTCAGGCATTAGAAATTATATGCCTTAAATAAAATTAGGATTGTATACCTGTTATCTCTTTCTACTTTCTTAAAATGCTAATTAACCCATTTAGATTTTACTTTATACTTTCCTAGGTTTACAGTAATTAGCAAATTATCAATTATGTTAAGTTTTGTGTTTAATGTTTATGATATTCAAAGACAGTCTTGAAGCACAGTGAATTAAACTTTAGGATATTGAGTTAGTTCTCTGACTCAGGCTTCAATCAGTCAAAACTCAGAGAAATTTTTCCTACTTAGCTTTTTGATGACTATATTTACATTTCAAGTACTTATTGACAATCTACTATGTGTCATATGCTCCCCTAGAAACTGAGGATAAAATATATATTCCCTGCATTCAGGAGCTTATTGCTTGGCAATAAACTTTTAGAATTTCTCCCTTAAAATATAATTAACTTCTGTCTGTTAATCCTGAAAAATACAAAACAGATAGCCAGCACTGTCCCTGTTATAATCTGGCATATTCTTTAAGAATATCAAGTGACCCAGATTCTTTACTTTTGTAAATAACCCCAAGCTTAAATAACCCCAGCTCTTTTTCCCCTTCCTCAAGAATCCCGTTTTACTCTTTAGTCAATAAGAACCTCTCTAAGTATTCTGCAAATGAAGGTGTTACTGAAACTCAGCTCTTTTTCTTCCCATATTCTCCCCAGCCTCCCATTCCCTGCTATTATCTGCTGCATCTATTACAGAAAGGAAGCAAAGACTGCTCCACCTTGTAGTTATGTCTGTTGAAATTCTATTCTGTTTCTCACAAAACCATTTTCTAGTTTTATCAAAGTTCCTTAAAAACGGCTTCCATTCTCTCAAGTAACACTGAACTGAAAAAGTCTCAGGGATGTTTTTCCAAATCAATAAATACCTTTTAATAAAATCTCTGAGCAAGGGCTTCCCTGGTGGTCCAGTGGTTGAAAGCCTGCCTCCAATGCAGAGGACACGGGTTAGCTCCCTGACCCCAGAAGATCATACGTGCCTCAGAGCAAGTGAATCATATGCCACAACTACTGAGTCCATGCTCTGCAACAAGAGAAGACACCACAATGCAAAGCCCTTTCACTGCAACTAGAGAGTAGGTGCCGATTGCCACAGCTAGAGAAAACCTGCCCACAAACAACATAGACCCAGCACACCAAAAATAAATTAATTTTTTAAAAAGCCTATAAAAATCTCCTAGCGAACTGAAGGCTCACCTAGTGCAGAAAAAAGTCAGACTCCTTTTCAAACACGATCATGAGTCCTCTGCTTCAACTTCCACCTCTGCTGTTTTCATCACTCTCTAATTCGATAGTGTCCCTGGATCCTTGAGTGAGGGCCCTGGACCAATGAAGGAAGAATATCAGGGTCCAGTGGTAAAGAGCTGGCATTAGCAATAAATCCCCGGCCAGTTTCAGAGTTGGAAGAAACGGTAGTGGGTGGCAATGCTTTAACTGTTTAAAAGAGTGAGTCACTTGCTCCAGCGTGAATGAACTGGTGTCCTGTATGTGGCACATGCCAAGTGTTCATCGCCCCTAGTCGAGGTCCTTGAGACCAAATGAAATGATGTTAAACAAATTAAATAAACTTGGAACTTTTTACCTTTCTCCTAGATGAAATTTTGGCAAGAATATTCAGTTAGAGGACCAACCACAAAATCAGGTAAGGCAAGAATGGATCAATTTTAATTTTTTTTTTCCCATCCTCTATCATAGTACAGTTTTAGTTTCGTTGTTTGAGTTTGGTTGTTGCACAACATACATATCTTGTAAATCCGGGAAAGATTTCTCAATTATACACAGGGCTATCTAAGACAGAGAAGGCCGCATTCATCTGTTTACACACTGAAAATCAAGTTTGGTGAGATACTAGGGAAATGAGATAATAGGCTTAATTCGCTCTTTTAAACAGCTCAGCTAAGTCAGGACTTGCACAGAAAAAAAGTCAGACTGTTACTTTCAAGTAGTAAGCTATTTTATTTTATTTTTTTTCTTTTTTTACCATTACAAGTGAATGGAATACTTGGGCTACTAAGTAAATTAAGATTGTTAGATAGAATTAAGTAACTTCTAGAGAGGGGAGATCCTTTGTCTTATCTGCATTGATCATCTCTAGCTGCTTTTAGTCAGGTTTGTTTTGTTTTTACCAGTGATTTATTCATTCCTCCTAGGCAGGGCCCAGCTATAGGGAGACTATATTACATAGATACTCTGGAGTTGCTTAGTAAATTTCTCTCAGTAGTTAATATCAAAATGTGTATAGTTGAACAAAGAATATGTTTATCCTGCTTAGACTTTTATTCATTTAAGAAGACATTTAAAATAAATCAGGGACTTCCCCTGGTGGTCCAGTGGCTACAGGTTCCACCCCTGGTCATGGATCGAGAACCCACATGCCACGACTAAGACCCAGCACAGCCAAAATGAATAAATAATTTTAATTAAAATAAAAAAAATAAACGAAGCCATACCTAGGGCTTTTAGGAAGTATATGTTCCCCCTCTCCCGCCCCCCGGTCATGTCTCTGGCACAGACTTTTAAAAATAACCAATATTAATTATTAGATGGTTAATAATGTGCTTACACTCAATGTTAAATTTATTGAAATCATAGGTGGTGCTTTTCAGTTGTTATATTTATGTTAGTTTATTGATTTCTCCTAAGATGCTAACAGAGAGAAAATCGACGTTATGGGCCTTCTGACTGGATTAATTACTGCTGGAGTATTTTTGGTTATTTTGGGATTAGTTGGTTACTATCTTTGTATCACCAAGTGTCACAGGCAACAATATCCAGGGTAAGTATCAAGTGAAAATATTTAATTTACGATTATACTTTCTATACTATTATTTTTAAGTGTCTAAAAAAATGACTGCCTATATTTTGAAGTACATTTTTTATTTTGGAATAATTTCAGATATACAGGAAAGTTACAAAGATAGCACAGAGAGTTCCTATATATCCTTCGCCAGTTCCCTCATTGTTAACCTCTTATGTTACCATATTACATTTGTAAAACTGACAAGCCAACTTTGGGCTTCCCTGGTGGCTCAGATGGTAAAGAATGTCTGCAATGCAGGAAACCTGGCTTCAATCCCTAGTTTAGGAAGATTCCCCTGGAGAAGGGAATGGGTAGCCACTTCCAGTATTCTTGCCTGGAGAATTCAATGGACAGAGAAACCTGACAGGCTCCCATCCATGGGTCACAAAGAGTCGGACATAACTGAGCGACTAACACAAGCCAATGTTAATACATTGCTATTAACTGAATTCCGGAGAAGGCAATGGCACCCCACTCCAGTACTCTTGCCTGGAAAATCCCATGGGTGGAGGAGCCTGGTGGGCTGCAGTCCATGGGGTCGCTAAGAGTCGGACACGACTGAGTGACTTCACTTTCACTTTTCACTTTCATGCATTGGAGAAGAAAATGGCAACCCACTCCAGTATTCTTGCCTGGAGAATCCCAGGAATGGGGGAGCCTGGTGGGCTGCCGTCTATGGGGTTGCACAGAGTCGGACACGACTGAAGCGACTTAGCAGCAGCAGCAGCATTAACTGAATTCCAGCATATTAGTAAAGCTTCCTAAAGGCCATAATTGTTTGCATAATAAATCTCAACATCATTAGAATAAAAAGTTATTATCATTCATATTCTTATCTGCAAGTATAGATAAAAATGTAGAACTACCTTATTTAAAAAAAAGTAACACATTCGAAACAGGCAATCAGAGTTATTTCTTGTATATCCTTGTTTACCCTATTCACGGTTCCAAATTCTATAAAGACGCTCATTATTGACCAGGTGATAAAACGATTATGGAAATAGATAGTGGTGATGGCTGTACAACGTTGTGAATATAATTAATATCATTAATTGTACACCTGAAAATGGTTATAATGACAAATTTTATGTTATGCATATTTTACCATAATAAAATTCTTTTCTTTATTGTTAAGGTAAGAGTTTAGGGCAACAGAGGTGGAATTAAGATAAATCCATTGGAAGATAAAAGCTGAAGCCAAGTTTTCTGAGTGTGATGAAAGGACAGAGGCAAAGGCAGAGGCAAGTCTGACAGGATGCCCATAGTAAGAGTGCAGAGGAACTTGGTTGTTGCTGTTGTTTTAGTCTCTTAGTTGTATCCAGCTCTTTTGTGATCCCATGGACTGTAGCCCACCAGGCTCCGTTGTCCATGGAATTTCTCTAGCAGGCATAGTGGAGTGAGTGCCATTTCCTTCTCCAGGGAATCCTTCCAACCCAGGGATTGAACTTGTGTCCTCTGCATTGCAGGCAAATTGTTTACCACTGCTTCCTGGGAAGCCCCTGCAGAGGAGGACATGCCCACAAAGTGGGCAGAGGACAGGGGCAAAGTAAAGTGTAATTCTGTCCCCCAGCTGGAATTCCTAAACAGTCCCCTGAGGCATTATGTGATCACGGGCAGGAACTAAGGAGATTGTCTGATAGTTCTATAAATCCTCTAAAAGTTTGAAAAGTGAAAGAAAGTAAGGAAAATTTTGCATAATTTTTCTTAAGCCACTATCTTTAAGCTGAGGTTTCTATTAATTTCACCTACTTAACAGACAGGGAATCAGCAAGTTCTCCCCATTTTCAAAGGCTTTTGACTACTATCTTATTTAATATGGCTTTCTCCACAAGCTGGAGGACACCTGGAAATTCATGGATTAATGAAGAAATTGGAATATTTATGTTTAAAGATTCTCCTTGTCTTTTATCTTTCCTTCTTTTCTATCCCATTTACAATATTTCCCCCCGAAGTCCATGTGTATGCCCTCAGTATTTAATAATCTCCCTGAAGATCTGTGAACAGAGCCATTATTCAGTGTCATGCTCAACATCGTTCTCTTCTCTTTCCTGTTTTTTTTTTCCATTTCTCTGCTTTTCCACACCACTACACCGTCTTACCTTATGCCTTTTTTTCTCTGAAGCCTTCTAGCTTCTTTCCTGCATGAGTTTATTTTATTTTTTTAATATGTACAAGCATATATATATTTGACATTTTGTTAATTTATGTGAATAGATGATACATTGACATCAGTTCAGTCCTGCATGAGTTTAGAAGCAGAATTCAAAGACACATGGAGTAAAGAGGTGCTATTATTATGCATGTTTTCTGTGTATGTTATTATTAAATTTTGAAAACCCAGATATCTCTTATTTTAAAAGTAAGATTAGTTATCCTTAGTACAGTAGAATGCTCTCCCATTTACAGGTCATTTTTACATCTACCACTACATTTTTACATCTACTCACTTTGATTCTCAGAGCAACCCTTTATAGGGCACATTTCAAACTAGGTTAACCAGACATTCCTTTGTGTTAAGATTAACTTTTAAATACTTACAAACTGACTAAAGTACTTTTTATCAATTGTCCCAAGAAATTCTTCCAACAGAATTACATGTTCTCTTTCTACATTTTGCAAGTCTGAAAGTGGGGGAAGGGTGATGAATATTTTGAAAAAGAGTGAAAAATGAGATCATTGTTAGAATAGTTTGTCTCATTCTTTTGTAAAAACATGTCAAGAAATGGGCAACAAGATCTTTTCATTTCTTAGTCCCTATATTTTATGGCGGAAGATAGGCAGAATATAATGTTGTCAGCTTATCTGAGATGCTCTTGGTGTGTACTTTCTGATTTCAGCCATGTAAGATGTATGTAAGAAATCACTGTGAAAACACTTAATGATTTTAGTATCATTTTACTGTTCCTGTAACAGATTTTGAAGGTCAACGTGGAAATTTTTATTTGTTCAAGTAAAACATCTGTCTCTCCTGTTTCCTATAAGCAAACTAGTAGTACTTTTCATCACAAGCTAATGAATGTGGCAAGTGACAAGCCTACCATGCATACATTCCAGATTTCCAACAGAGGAAGAATTATATTGAGCCCTCTAAGTAAACTTCTGAGGCTCTCAGTCACCTCTCAACTATTGAAGAGCAGATTATCCAATTCCTTGATTTATATAGACCTTTTTCTTTTCTTCTCTCTCTGCTATTTTCCTCTCTCTTTCCTTTCAATTTCAGATCTCATTGTAACTTCCAACAGAAAAGGTATTCTAAGAGGCAAGTTGATATTAATTTAGTTTGCAAAAGTGTACACTATTTTGGGTCTGCTAAACTCTCTTATTAGGAAGAATACTATTATAAATATTGACTATATGTTTGGGATTATCTATATATTTTAATTATCTTATTAACAATACTATAGGGGGTTAATTTCTGCATAGATGCTTCATAGACAGCCAACTTACAGTCTAAGTGGATCAATTTACTTATGTTTAAATTATAATTTGTAATTCACAAGTGAGAAGGGGAAATGTAGTTTCAGAACACCAGACCAGTATTGCATTTCAGCTTTCATTGGCTGGTGTAGGTGACAAAGTTTTGTGGAAAATGGTGGAACTTGAACTAAGCCATTTTTTTTTTAATTAAAAATTTTTTTTTCTAATTGTTAGGCTTCCATCTGTGGAGATCAATGGGGAGTAAAGACACTACCTTGGCAAGGGCAGAGAGCCATAAAATAAAGCAAGGCTAGATTAAGGGAGGCTTTGAAAAGTAGGCACAGGAGTTGGAAGTTGATTCCATGGAAAGCAGACTTCAACTTCGACTTTTGTGGAGAAGAATGATGGGATGGAGGTCCTGCTGAGGAGGGATGGACCAGGCAGCAAGGCTGCTGGGGTAACAGAGGAGAGAGATGGGCACCCACTGAGGTTATTGCCTCTGTGGCATCAGTTTCCTTGGCTTTGAGTTGTAGCGCCTTTCAACAAAGCCTGGATTTGGTCTAACACCATACTTCGAGAAAATTTTAATTCAGGAATAGGAGAAAAAAAGAATTCATGTGTTTTGAGTCCTTGTTAAAGTATTCCAGACTCTGCTTAGATGCCTTACATAATCTTTCTCAATCCACAAAAAAAAACATCTCTGTTGACGTAGCTATTATTATTCCCATTTTACAGAGGAAGAAACCTGAGTTAGGTTACCTTGCCTTTGGTCACATTGCTATGAGATGATAGGATACCAATGACTGACTTCAAAGCTCTTGGTCTTCCCACTAAACCAAGACTCATTCAGAGTTTATGGGTAAAATAAAACTTGTTATATTAATAAAGAAGGTTCAGCTTTGATCTAAATAGTTGGATTTCTTAATATTGCTGTCTTAACCTAAAATATTGCCTTTCCTAGACCTCAATGCTCTCTTTATTTAGTTCCTCAGACATCTATGTAAGAAGGGGCAGACATACTCCTTCCATCATCTTCAGAAGACCAGAGGAGCTGTCTTGTTTCCATCGCCACCTTCATTGGAAGATACAGGATTACCTTCTTATGAACAGGCAATGGCATTGACCAGAAAACAGAGTGTTTCACCACCGCCACCTTATCCCGGGCCAGCAAATGATTTTAGGGTATTTAAAAAGTCTATGTCACTCCCATCTCACTAAGCCCTCACTGTCTTGGTGATATAGGACATTCACATTATTTAAGTGGTTCTTTTCCCTGAACCAAAAAAGGTCAATTCAGATGTTTATGACAAACTGTAGAGAATACAGGAGAAATAAGCATGTGTTCTCTGCCGCTGGAGTTCTGTCATCATCTTTAACCTGAACTTTATCAGCTGGATAAGGAATTTTGTATCCTTGCAGTTAAGAAGAGAGCATGGTTCTGTTCAAAAGAATCTGTTATGGATGTCACAGCTAGAACTGGTGAACTGTCTGTATTCTTTGTATAGAAAAGGTTGTAGATTTGTTGTTGTTGTGTTAGTCACTCAGTTATGTCCGATTTTTTGAGACCCTATGGACTGTAGTCTGCCAGTCTTCTCTGTCCATGGAATTCTTCAGGCAAGAATACTGGAGTGAAAAAAAAAAGAATACTTGAGTGGGTAACTATTCCCTTCTCTAGGGGGTCTTCCAGATCCAGGGATTGACGCAGGGTCTCCTGCATTGCAGTCAGATTCTTTACTGTCTGAGCCACCAGGGAAGCCCCATAGATTTTTTGTATTGAATACTAAAAAAAAAAAAGAAAAAGAATTTCTAATTATTAGATTATTCCAAGTTATAATATTGGACCTACTCTTTTTTAGGATTTATTTTTGGTTGGAAATACTATATAGAATCTGACATGTAAATATAAATCAATAACCTTAATAAAATCAGTTTTTTATCTTAAATTATTGCATAGCATTCACTATATTTTGCACATTTTAGTCATGAACTGTTGCTATCAGTCATACTTTATTACAGGAGGGGGCAGTCAATAGTTTTCTTTAAAAAATAAACACTAGGGAGTTATTTCTTCACGGGAACATGGTTGCAATGGAAAGGATTTGCAAGGGTTGTTATACCATGAAGTAGATTATAGGCCTCAAATCTAGGAGTGGAGCTTGATAAATTTGTGCATATTACCGACGAGTAGACATACCCATTTTCATTGCTAAATTATCTGTATCTGATTATTCATAACTATTAATCTGGAAAAATTTTCAAAGTTTATAAATAATAGTTTGAGAACCTAGAAGTAACTTACTTTTCTGCTATCAAAATAATATTGATTAAAGTTACCAGCAATCCCTTTTAATGTCTGGACACAGAAGATCATAGGTAATAATTTTGACCTATAGTTTGTATCTTCTTCTAATTCTGTATGTGACCAATCTCCCCTTATAAACATAATAGAGTATAAGCTATAAACTTCTGGAATGAATGTGTGCACACAAATTTATTTGAGTGTATGTGTATGTGAATTTGTTTCCTCTTTACAGGAAAAAAAATAACAAAAAATAACATACTCCTGAGAAATAGAAAATTCTGTTCTTTATGTTTTTGCCAGGCATTGCTTTTTTCTATGTAATATCATTTACAAAATGGTATTTTGTTTTATAATTTTTAGAGGGATGAGATTAAAACTCATGCGTTTGGTAGTTCCTTCCAAATTAAATTTAAAAAGTATAAATCATATTACACTGTGTTCGAGTGTATGTCTCTCTTTTAAGACAGTGTCCTCTTAATGCAGATGAAAGAAAGATCTTAATCATTACAGACTGCTAAAGACTTTACGTTCGATATTTTCAGAGTCTCTTTGGTTGCTTGTTGCAAAGAAATCATCTAGCAAAACTTTTTGTTGTTGTTTGATATTTCATTTTGTTTTAAATTAATTTTTATTGGAGTATAGTTGCTTTACATTGTTGTTTCAGTTTCCACTGTGCAGCAAAATGAATCAGCCATACATACATACATGTATGAACTTTTGAGCTTCTTTCCCATTCAGGTCACCACAGTACATTAAGTAGAGTTCTCTTACAGTGTTCTCATTAGTTATCTATTTATACATAGTAACATTTGGATATAGTTAGGAAAAGTGGTCTTTTTAGTGCCAGCTACATAACCTATAAAAATTTTACTATTAGTCATATATTGGCTTTACATTAGCACTTTTCCTCATATAACTTTGCCCTTATTTTAATCCTCTTTAAAAGATCAGAGGCAGGACTTCCCTGGTGATCTAGTGGTTAAGACTCTGCACTTGCAATGCAAGGGGCATGGGTTTGATTCCTGGGCAGGGAACTAAGATTCCACGTGTCACACAGCCAATAAATAAATAAAGCAAGCAAGCACCTAATGCTGGTTCTGAGGCTAATTAGGAAACAAACAAACAAACAAAAAGATTGAAAGCAAACTCTATCATTTTAGCAATCACTCTAAAGCATGCAAGGATAACTTGCCCCAAATCTAACATGTTGGTAAGAGCTAGGTTTAGAATGAGCAAGCACACTTTTCTCAACCCCATTTTGCTGCTGCTGCTGCTAAGTCGAGTCAGTCGTGTCTGACTCTGTGCGACCCCACAGATGGCAGCCCACCAGGCTCCTCTGTCCCTGGGATTCTCCAGGCAAGAACACTGGAGTGGGTTGCCATTTCCTTCTCCAATGCATGAAAGTGAAAAGTGAAAGTGAAGTTGCTCAGTCGTGTCCAACTTTTAGCGACCCCATGGACTGTAGCCTATGAGGCTCCTCTGTCCATGGGATTTCCCAGGCAAGAGTACTGGAGTGGGGTGTTCTTATACCTATAGAATTACACTGTCTCAAATTATAAAATATTGATGATTCTAAGTCTGTATGAGAAATGTATAGACATTTGTCATTTATACATAAATGTATACAAGAGCATATATTGCATATCTGTGTTTTCTCACACGTGTTTCTTAGGATGGATAAAAATATAAGATATGATTTTTCTTTTATTGAATCACAATCTAAAATATTCCATGAACTTGTTTACTCCAATTAACTCACAGAAATCTTACTGTAAATCCAGCTTCAGGGCCTGTGACAACCTGTCACCCAGCAGAGCAGAGATTTGTCATATGCTATCACTTACTGTAAAACTATTGCTCTAACCTGAACAAATCTGGAATTCATCAAGATTATGAAATAACTGGTGTTTGTAGAGAATCCAATGTTGAGAATCCAATCCATAATACTTTAAATATAAAACAGAAAATGTGATAGAATCATAACCAACAAATACTTATGATAATTAAAAGGAAAATATTAATAAAAAATTATTGACATGTATTTCTGTCCCATTCTCCCTTTTCTATTCCTGTTGTATTTTTGGTAGTGGCTTTTTTGGTTTGGTTAATTTTTTTGTTTGTGCTTATTCCTTGAGTAACTGATTAGTGTTAACCATTAAATCTCTCTTGACACAAACTTTATAGTTAATTAGACAGTTTTCCCCTCTATTACAATCAGGAAATGAATGTAATATGGGTATGAAAAGGGAAAAGAAAAGGGAAAGTCACACAGTCATGTCCGACTCTTTGCGACCCCGATTGTAGCCTGCCAGGCTCCTCTGTTCATGGGATTTTCCAAACAAGAATACTGGAGTGAATTGCCATTTTCTTCTCCAAGGGATCTTCCCAACCCAGGGATCAAACCAGGTCTTCCGCATTGCAGGCAGATTCTTTATCATCTGAGCCACCAGGAATAAGACTAGAAAAAGACAAATACACATTTATAGGGTTCTGCCTTCAATAGGATAGATAATTCTACACAGAATATTCTCTCTTTAAGATGAAAAAAATCAAAAAGAGTACAAACTATGTGTCAGAGTTTTGCCTCTATTAATATTATGCCCTCTGAGTAAATACAGAGTTCAGTGAAAATTCTCAGAACAATTAAAAACAGTGGTGTTCTCTGTATCTGGTTTCCTGTTTGCCTATAAAATTCTAAAACTTTTTTTCTATTTCTCAGATAAGTTATGTGTATTTGTACTTTGCCTATATGTACAAGTGAATTTTTTAATGAGAAGAAGTTTGTCGGTGCTGTTTGAAAGTGTAATTTCATATTATTCATACTGTTTTTATTCTACTGAATGTGAAATAAGTTTGTATTAGTTACTGGTTGATTTGAAATATTGTATTTGGCATTTATACTACTAGAAGAATGTCTAGAATTTCTGTAATTTTTTAAAAACTAGATTCCTTTGTAAATCCTGCCTGGGTAGCATTTTGGAACACGTATGACAAATATTGATACCTTTAATCTTCCGTATTGTGTTTCCTTCAGCATTTTTTTGTTGTTTAAAAATGTTTCCCTAACAGGTAAAAGTGTAAGGCAATTCAGTACTTATCAGCTTTTTCATTATCTGGAAAAAGCAACTTGCTTTTGAATGCATTTTTTCCCTATATGCTTGATTATATTTTGGCTTTAATGGATTTCCTATTGCAGACATTTTTTATATATGTGAATAAACTTTATGCTGAGTAAATATTTGTTGCTTGTTTCACTGTTTATTTGAAGAATATTTAATTCTTATTCTTCATATAATGGCATATGTAAACAATGCATTGCATGTTTTCAAAACAGTGTTTACAGCATGGTATTGCTGCTATATCTATCTTTCACCTGGGGGTAGTAACTTTCTATTTAAACAGTTTAATTGCAATTGTGAAAGTGCTATTTTCCTTAACACTGTTTTAATATTTAATATATTGTTTGAGACAAATTTATAATATATTACTGCTTAAAACTGAATTTACTTCTTTGACCTTAATCTATACATAAATTAAAAAAATTTTTTTAATCTAGTAAGGTTATACTAAATTATAGAAGTAACAGTACCTCCAGCATAAGAGAAACATGTTAAGTAATACTATGTATCATACAGATAAATGAACTCTGTTTTATTAAATATTACATTATGTTCAACATTTAGTCCTCCTTAAATTTTTTATCCAGTTGATTAATACATAAATGTTAATACTTTTACTCCTTAAAATTACTTTAGTCAAAGGAATGAAAAGCTAAGCTAGTGACTAGGAAAAACCATTTGCAAAAGATACATCTGATAAAGGACTGTTATCCAAATTATACAAAGAACCCTTAGAATTAACAATAAGAAAAGGAACAACCTGATTAAAAATATGGGCAGAAGACTTGAACAGATACCTCACCATAAAAGATGATTAGGTAACAAGCATATGAAAACATGTCCAACAGCATATCATTAAAGAACTGCAAGTCAAAACAACAAAGAGATACACACCTATTAAAATGGCCAAAATCCAGAACTCTGACAACATTAAATGTTAGTTAGGATGTGGAACAAAATGAACTCTCATTTACTGCTCAATGGAATGCAAAATGGTGCAGCCACTTTGGAAGACAGTTTGGCAGTTCCTCATAAAACTAAACATATTTTTACCATTTGATCCAGCAGTCATGCTCCCTAGTACTTTACCCAAATGGGTTGAAAACTTAGGTCCACACAGAAACCTGCATATGGATGTTTATAACAGCCTTACTTACAATTGCCAGAACTTGAAAGCAACCAAGTTGTCCTTAGGAAAGCAAATAGATAAATAGTGGTAAATTTAGATAATGGAACATTATTCACCACTAAAAAGAAACGAGCTATCAAACCATAAAAAGACATAACGGAAATTTAAATGAACATTACTAAGCCAAAAGAGCCAATCTCAAAAGGCTACAAACTCTACGATTACAACAATATGACTTTCTGGAAATGGCAAAACTAGGAAGATGTAAGATCAGTGGTGCCAGGGATTGGGTGAGTGAATGGGTGTGGAGGAGGAATAGGTGGAGAATAGAAGATTTTTAGAGCAGTGAAACTACTCTGTATGACATGGTAGTGGTGAATACCTATCACTATACATTTGTTAAAATGCACAGACAACTCCAAGAGTGAACCATAATATAATAGACTATGGACTTCAGGTAATAAAGATGTATCAATGTCAGTTTATCAGTTATAATGACCGCGTACCTCTATGACATGAGACATTGTTAGTGGGTGAGGTTGTTCATTTGTACGGATGGGTTATATATGAGCTTTCTATATTTCCCTTTCAATTTTGCTCCAAACTGCTCTAAAAAGTAAAGATTATTAATTAAAAAATACTTTTAAGACTAAAAGTTTCCTTAGGACCACTTGAAAGTTTTTTTTTTTTTTTAAAACACTTCCTTATATTCTGTTGAAGAGTAGCAGGAAAAAGTGAATTCTTTTACTTAATGCTTTTATGTTATATAATTAACTAGGTAAAATCTATAAGTAAAATTTCAAGGAATTCAAAACTATACCGTAGATTTTGACTGCTGTGACAAGATAGTGAAATAGACACAAATTCTAAAAAACGAGGTGAAATAGCCACATTTCATCTAAAGATAAAAATTTTCCTAACAGCTTAAGAAAGAGGACTTTGAGGGCTAAGATCATAGATTCGGAAGGTAAGAGTGATTAGAAATGCCCTTACAAAGATAATGCAGGATTGTCAAGTCCATTTCTGACTCAGCATATTTTCCTCACTCGTGGGCAGACTCCGGGAGACGGTGAGGGACAGGGAGGCCTGGAGTGCTGCAGTCCACGGGGTTGCAAAGAGTCAGACACGACTTGGCAAGTGAACAACAACAACAAAATGAGCTGGAGGTTAGAGGCCAACCTCAGCAACAGGAGTCACTTGCAGTTCCTAGAAGCAGCCCGCAGTTCCTAGAAGCCGCCTGCAGTTCCTGGCTACATGGGATTGTTGCTTACTTCATCAAGTCAACAGAGAGATCATCTATAGAGGGTGTCTGCTAGCAAAATAAAGCCTTATATAATGTAACATAAACACAAGAGAGACATCCTATTATCTTTGCTACATTCTGTTGGTTAGAACAAAGTCACAGTTTCCACCTGCACTCAAAGGAAAGAGATTCTACAAAGCTGTGAATACCAGAAGAGAGAGGTCATTGCGGATCACTTTAGGGTCTTTCCACCGTAAGCCCTTATCACACGCCAATTCCTAGATCAAACACTTTCTTTACAATCTTTCATTTTCTACAACCATGTTAAAAGTCTCTCAGTTATAAAGTGTTAGGTTAACATGAGTTAACATCTAACCAGCTTCCCTGATAACTCAGTTGGTAAAGAATACTCTGCAATGCAGGAGACCCCGGTTTGATTCCTGCAGAAGGGAAGGCTACCCACTCCAGTATTCTTGGGTTTCCCTTGTGGCTCAGCTGGTAAAGAATCTGCCTGCAATGAGGGAGACCTGGGTTTGATCCCCTGAGATCCTCTGGAGAAGGGAACAGCTACCTACTCCAGTATTGTGGCCTGGAGAATTCCATGGACTATATAGTCCATGGGGTCGTCAGACACGACTGAGCGACTTCCACTTTCACTTCCACTGATTTTATTCTTGCCTTTGAAAACTTTGTAAATCTCATTATTTACCATTTTCATTGATCTTGTTCATTTTTCCAACAATTCCTAGCATTATATAGTTTTAAACAAATTATCAAAGGTAATAAGAATGAGAACAATTTGAGAAGTTGGTCCTATTCCTCTTAGCAGGTTAAGATACAGCCAAAGGAAAAGTAGCTGAAAAGAGTGGACCCAAAAAAAAAAAAAAAAAAGAGTGGATCAAAACCCTCATCCTTACATGTCCTTGAATGTTTACTCTCACATATGATTTATAATTTAGTTAATTGTGGGTCAAAAAAATCATTTTCCTTGGCATATTGTGGATATTGCTCCAACATCTTCTGGCATCTAATTGCTGTTAAGAATTATAATAACGCTCTGATTCCACTCCTTGACATATGATCACTTATTTCTTTTTTTCTCCCCTTAAACATTGGAAATATATTTTCTTACAATTCTGGAGGCTAGAAGTATGAGATTAAAGTATCAGCAGAATTTATTTCCTTGGCAGCCTCTCCAGCTGGCTTGTGGATTAGACATCTCTGCTTTTACTGATACATGGTCTTCCCTCTTTACTTCTGTGTCCTAATCTCCTCTTCTTGTAAGGATACCAGTTATATTGGAGTAGGGCCCATCCTAAACACATTGTTTTAACTTAATTACCTCTTTGAAGATCCTATTTCCAAATTCTATCACGTTCTGAGATATAACACAAAGGGTTAGTATTAAAAGTATAAAATTTTAACATCTGAAATTTAGGAGGACACAGTTCAGCTCCTAACACTGCTCTCCCTGCTTTTGTCCTTGATTCCTTAAGTCTAGTTTCTATACTCTGGAAACTTTCAAATTTTCTTTTTATCCCTGGTGATCTCAAATTCACAATTCTGGGTCTTTTCATTTATTGTTCATGGCATCCAATGCCTTCTTTTGATTTGAAGATCTATGCCCCCGAATTCTAGAGAATTTTCTTGTGCAATTTTTTGTTTTCTCCACTTTTTGTGTGATTCCTAATGGTTGAATATTGGACTCTCTGGACCGATTCACTATTTTCAATTTCTTTCTCCAAGTTATTCTTTCTGCATAAGTTCTTTAACTATTAACTCTATTAAATTTAATTTTTTATTTTAGATTGTCATGTTTTTAATCTCCAAGAGCATTGTTGGGGGTTTTTTTTGCAATTTTTTTTTACAATTATAACAACTTCAATGGTGTATAATTTACATGCCATAAGATGGTGCCCTCTTCAACTGAGCAGTTCCCTGAGTTTTAAAAATGAAGACATTCATGTAACCATCATCCCAACTGCAGAAAGTTTCCATGCATCCCCTTACTGTCAATTTCTTGACTTTTCAGCCTCAGGCTACCACCAATCTACTTTATAGATTAATTTTGCCTATACTGAGTTGAGTGAACTCCGGGAGTTGGTGATGGACAGGGAGGCCTGGCCTGCTGCAATTCATGGGGTCGCAAAGAGTCGGCCACGACTGAGCGACTGAACTGAACTGATATGTAATTTTATATACTAAATCAAATAATATGACATGTATTCCTTAGTGTCTGGTTTCTTCTACTCAGCAGAATATTGTTGCATAAGCCAGTAGGTTATTCCTACTTATTGCTGAATAATATTTCATTGTACTGGTATATCACAATTTCTTTATTCACCTGTTGATAAGTATTTGTGAATAAAGCTACTGTGAACATTCATCTGCAAGTCTTTGTGTGGACATATAATTTCAGTTCTTTTGGGGTAAATACCTTGGAGTAATACTGCTGTAATAGGTGGGTATATGTTTAACTTTATAAGAAACACCACCACCAAATTGCTTTTCAAAGTGATTGAACCATTTCACATTCCCCACAGGAATATATGAAAGTTCTGATGGCTCCACATCCTTGCCAACACTGGCTCTTCACAGTCTTAATTTTACCCATTCTGGTGGGTACACCGTGTTCTCTCATAGTGGGTTTTTTTTTAATGTTCTTTTTTTTAAGTTGGAGGATAATTGCTTTACAATGTTGTGTGCTCCTTGTGTTTTTAATTTGCAGTTCCCTGATGACTGATGATATCGGGTATCTTTTGAAATTTGTGTGTGTGTGTGTGTGTGTGTGTGTGATTATCTTTTTATATGCTTATTAGCCATTCATATGGGCTTCCCAGGTGGCTCAATAAAGAATCCAGCTGCCAATGCAGAGGCGAGTTCAGTCCCTGGGTGGGGAAGATATCGTGGAAAAAGAAACGGCAACCAATGCCAGTATTTTTTTTTTTTAAATTGGAGGATAATTGCTTTATAATATTGCGCTGGTTTTTGCCATACATCAACATAATCAGCCATAGGTATACATATGTCCCCTCCCTCCTACACCGTTTGACTCCTCTAGGTTGTCACAGGACACCTGATTTGAGCTCCCTGCATACAGCAACTTTCCGCTGGCTATCCATTTTGCATACGGCAATTTATATGCTTCCGTGCTACTCTCTCAACGCATCCCACCCTCTCCTTCTGCCACCTGGGTCCACAAGTCTGTTCTCTCTGGGGTCTCCATTCCTGTCCTACAAATAGGCTCATCAATACCATCTTTCTAGATTCCATATATAGCATTCTCTAGGATCATCATTTCTCTAGAATCAAGAACTTCAGCACATAAAGTACAAAATGCTATTCACCACACATACAATACTTGTCCTGGAAAGCAGCCTCCCATGTGCCTGCGCGCAGTTGTGTCCGACTCTTTTGCAACTCCATGGACTGTAACCCGCCAGGCTCAACTGTCCATGGAATTTTCTGGGCATGAATCTGGGGTGGCTTGTAATTTCCTACTCCAAGGGATCTTCCTGACCCAGGGATCGAACCCCCATCTCTTGCGTCTCCTGAATTGGCAGACAGATTCTTTACCATTGGAGCCACCTGGGAAACCCTAGTGTTAATGAGTAATATTTGTTTTTCTCTTTCTGACTTCACTCTGTATAACAGGCTCTAGGTTCATCCACCTCATTAGGACTGACTTAAATGTCTCCTTTTTAAGGCTGGGTAATAGTCCATTGTGGGCTTCCTGGTGGCTCAGTGGTGAAGAATCTGCCTGCAATGCAGGAGATAAGAAATGCAGGTTCAATCCCTGACTTGGGAAAATCCCCTGGAGGAGGGCATGGCAACCCACTCCAGTATTCTTGCCTGGAGAATCCCATGGACAGAGGAGCCTGCCAGACTACATCCATAGGGTCACAAAGAGTCGGACACAACTGAAGTGACTTAGCAGGCATGCAATATTCCACTGTATATGTACCACAACTTCTTTATCGATTCATTTGCTGATGGACATCTAGGTAGCTTCCATGTTCTAACTATTGTAAATAGAGCTGACATTAGGGTATATGTGTCTTTCAATTATGGTTTTCTCAGGGTATATGCCCAGTAGTGGGATTGTGGGGTCATATGGTAGTTTTATTCTTAGTTTTTTAAAGGAATTTCCATACTATTTTCTGTAGTTGCTCTATCAATTTACATTCCTACCAACAGTGCAAGAGGGTTCCCCTTACTCCACACCCTCTCTGGAATTTATTGTTTGTAGATTTGTTTATGATGGCCATTTTGATTGATATAAGGTAATTTTGATTTGCATTTCTCTAATAATGAGTTATGTCAAGCATCTTTTCATGTGTTTATTAGCCATCTGTGTATCCCACTCCAGTATTCTTACCTGGGAAATCCCATGGACAGAGAAGCCTGGTGGGCTATAGTCTATGGGGTCGCAAAGAGTTGGCTATGACTTAGTGACTAAACACAACAAGCCATTCATGTCGTCTTCTATCAAGTATTCATCAAATCTGCATCCATTTTTCACTTGGTTTGTTTTCTTCCTTGTGAATTACAAGGATTCTCTCTATAGTTTTAGTGTGAATCCTCTATCAGATATGTATTCGGCAAATATTTTGTCCTGGTCACCGCTTGTCTTTTCATTTTCTTAGGAGTGTCTTTCAAAAAGCAGAAGTTTAAAATTTTGATGCAGTCCTATTTATCTCTTTTTCTTTTATGTTCATTATTTTGTATGCGCTGTCAATAAATCATTGTCTGTGGCAAAACTGTAAAGATTTCCCTCTGTTTTCTTCTAGACATTTTATAGTTTCAACTTTTACAGGTAAGTCTAATTTTTATGTAGGTATGAAGTTAGGATTGACATTCATTTTCCTCCATTCAACTATGCAATTGTTTTAACAATTGTTTATTTAAAAGGCTGTCCTTTCCCCATCTAACTATCTGAATTATCTTGGAGTCTTTGTTGAAATCAGTTGATATATTTGGGGCCCTCTATTAGGTTTCATTCACCTCTGTCTATCCTTGTGCCAAGACTGTACTGTTTTGCTCACTATAGCTTTGTAGTAAGTCTTAAAAAGAAGTAGTATAAGTCCTCCAACTTTATTCTTTCCCAAAATTATTTTGAGATTTCCATGTATATGTTATTTATTTATTTACTGGCTATGCTGGGTCTTTGTTGCTGCGCTGGCTGTTCTCTAGTTGCCAGGAGAGGGGTCTTCTCTCTAGTTGCGGTGCGTGGGCATCTCACCGCAGCGGCTTCTCTCTTTGCAGAACACAGGTTCTAGTGCGTGCAGGTTTCAGCAGCTGTAGCACTCGTGCTCAGTAGTCATGGTTCCTGCGCTCTAGAGCATAGGCTCAGTAGCTATGGCACACGGGCTTAGTAGCTCTGAGGCACATGGTATCTTTTCACACCAGGGATCGAACCCATGTCTCCTGCATTGGCAGGTGGATTCTTTACCACTGAGCCACTAGGGAAGCCCTGCCATGTATATTTTAGAATTAGCCTGTCAACCTCTAAATCAAAGTATTCTGGGAATTTAGAATTGCATTAAATATATAGAAAATTTTGAAAAGAATCATCCTCAATGATTATGAGTCCTCTGATCCATAATATATATTTTCAAGCTATTGGAAATATCTCTCAGCAACATTCATAGATTTCAGTATGCAAGGGTTGCATATATTTTGTTAAATTCATCCTTAAGCAGTTCATGTCTTTTTATGCTATTCAAAATGCTATTTCTAAAATTTAATCTTTCAACTTCCAGGTATGTATCCAACAGAATTAAAAGGATATTCACATAAAAACTTGTATACAAATATTCATTGCAGCACTTTTCATAATAATCAAAAAGTGGAAACACTCAAATGTCTACCGAACTATGAATGAATATGCAAAATGTGGCATATCCATATAATCCACTATTCAACTATAAAAAGGAATGAAATACTGATAGATGCTACAACATGGGTGAGCCTTGTAAACATTATGCTAAGTGAAAGAAGTCAGACAGAGAGGACCACACATATTACACGATTCCATTTATATGAAAAGCCCAGAACAGGCAAAGTTATAGACAGAAAGCAGATGAATGGTTGTCAAAGGCTAGGGGGAGGAGGGAATAAGAAGTGTTTGCTATTATACATGAGATTTCTTTTTGAGGTGATATAAATGTTCTACAATTAGATAGTGGCATTGGTTGTACAACTTATGAATATACTAAAACCCACTGAATCGAATACTTTGAAATAATGAATTTGTGAATTATACTTCAATTTTTAGAAACCATATTTTCCAACTGTTTATTGTTACTGTATAAAAATATGATTATTTTTCATTTACTGACCTTGTATCCTGTAATCTTGTTAAATTCAATTATTCTACTATTCCTTAGAATTTTCTATGACATAATCATGACATTCGCAAATAAAGAGAGTTTTACTTTCTTTTTTTCCCCTCACCTTACTGTGCTTGGCTGAACTACCAGTATGCAGTTAAGAATGATGTGTTTGAGAGTTTGAAAGTAAATGTAATAAACATTAGCATGAATAGGGTATTCGTTGTACGATTCTTTAATCTACTTCATGTCAAAAAAGCTAAAACAAAACAAAACTGAAAACTATGTTCCCAACACCGTTCTAGGCATACATTATTATTTAATTCTCTCATTACCTCTATGAGGCAGGCATTATTACCTAAGTAATAATTTACAGGCAAATATTTTACAAAAAAGGAGACTGAGGCACAGAAATTCAATTTTTAGAAACCATATTTTCCAACTGTTTATTGTTACTGTATAAAAATATGATTATTTTTCATTTACTGACCTTGTATCCTGTAATCTTGTTAAATTCAATTATTCTACTATTCCTTAGAATTTTCTATGACATAATCATGACATTCGCAAATAAAGAGAGTTTTACTTTCTTTTTTTCCCCTCACCTTACTGTGCTTGGCTGAACTACCAGTATGCAGTTAAGAATGATGTGTTTGAGAGTTTGAAAGTAAATGTAATAAACATTAGCATGATATAGGGTATTCGTTGTACGATTCTTTAATCTACTTCATGTCAAAAAAGCTAAAACAAAACAAAACTGAAAACTATGTTCCCAACACCGTTCTAGGCATACATTATTATTTAATTCTCTCATTACCTCTATGAGGCAGGCATTATTACCTAAGTAATAATTTACAGGCAAATATTTTACAAAAAAGGAGACTGAGGCACAGAAAGGTTAAGCAGCCTACTCAAGTTCACACAGTCAGCAGCAGAAGCAGTAACTGAAGGCAGCCTGGTTTCAGTCTATGCTCTTTGCTGCTGCTGCTGCTGCTAAGTCGCTTCAGTCGTGTCCGACTCTGTGCGACCCCATAGATGGCAGCCCAGCCAGCTTCCTCGTCCCTGGGATTCTCCAGGCAAGAACACTGGAGTGGGTTGCCATTTCCTTCTCCAATGCATGAAAGTGAAAAGTGAAAGTGAAGTCGCTCAGTCGTGTCCGACTCTCAGCGACTCCATGGACTGCAGCCTACCAGGCTCCTCCATCCATGAGATTTTCCAGGCAAGAGGACTGGAGTGGGGTGCCATTGCCTTCTCCTCTATGCTCTTTGGCATTATGCTATTCTGTCTCTTCATAGAGTGTATTTTTAGCTTTTGTTTCAAGGTTGGAGGGTGGGGGAGGGCATGTTAGCTTTTGTCTGGAAAGATCACGGTTTTCGTTTTTTTTTTTCTTAAGTTCCTGCCCTTGTTTTACCCTTGTATTGGTAGCTTTGGGATTGTCCCAGTTCTGACCTCTTGAACATGTTTTCAAGATGTAGCTTTTGGCACTTTTAGCAACATTCCTTCACCCTGCCTTGTCCCCTTAACCAACTCACAGTTAATGAGAAAACTGAATAACTAAGACTTGGGGACAGTCACTTACCGAAGGACATACGGTCATGTATGGATGTGAGAGCTGGACCATAAAGAAAGGTCAGGGCTGAAAAATTGTTGCTTTTGGACTGTGGTGCTGGAGAAGACTCTTGAGAGTCCCTTGGACAGCAAGGAGATAAAACCAGTCAATCCTAAAGGAAATCAACCCTGAATATTCATTGGAAGGACTGATGTTGAAGCTGAAGCTCCATACTTTGGTCACCTGATGCAAAGAGCCAACTCATTGGAAAAGACCCTGATACTGAGAAAGACTGAAACCAGGAGGAGAAGGGGGCATTGAGAAAACTGAATAACTAAGACTTGGGGACAGTCACTTACCGAAGGACATACGGTCATGTATGGATGTGAGAGCTGGACCATAAAGAAAGGTCAGGGCTGAAAAATTGTTGCTTTTGGACTGTGGTGCTGGAGAAGACTCTTGAGAGTCCCTTGGACAGCAAGGAGATAAAACCAGTCAATCCTAAAGGAAATCAACCCTGAATATTCATTGGAAGGACTGATGTTGAAGCTGAAGCTCCAATACTTTGGTCACCTGATGCAAAGAGCCAACTCATTGGAAAAGACCCTGATACTGAGAAAGACTGAAACCAGGAGGAGAAGGGGGCAATAGAGGTTGAGATGGTTGAATGGCATCACCAGCTCAATGGACATGAGTTTGAGCAAGCTCCAGGAGACGGTGAAGGACACGAAAGCATGGCGTGCTGCAGTCCATGGGGTCACAAAGAGTTGGATACAACAGTGATTGAACTGAACTGAACTGATAAAAACTCAAATTATAGCACTAAAATTAAGTAGTTATATCAAACAACAGTAAACGAATGTTCCCCAAAAGTAGAACAATTTGGATGTAGGTAGTTTAATTGGGAGGCAGCAAGAAAGACAGAAAAGGGAGAAAGGTAGAACAGGAGGACAAACCAATGGCATATCAACAGGAAACAGGGGTCACTCGTGTAAAGACCACTCTCAGAAGGATGCAAAATACCCCACATAATGGTCCTCTTGGAAGCTGGGAGGCTGGAGTATTTACCAGTGACTTCCCTTCTTCACTGATTGAAGATTTCACCTGATGGGGAAATGCAAATTTCTCTACATTCTAGGGAGCTCCAGGGAGGCCTAAGAAAGCCGAATATAGAAAGACACGTGTCAGTGTCCTGGGTTAGGCTGCTCTGTGTACAATGTAAGTCAGCACTGTCTCAGAGGTGAGCCAAGGGATTGCGATGCAGGCACCAGAGGAGTCTGCTACAACTTGTCATGACCACGGTTTCCCTATGAGTTCCTGAAGTTGTGAGCAAGCAGCCACGTTACATGACTAGCGAAAAAAAAAATGAGTATGCATAAATACAATAAAACAAGTATATTGAATAGTCTGTGCTGACTTTTTAAATTACAAAAATGTTCTCTGAGTAGAGTATGTGTGTGTGTCTATGTATATACATCTTTGAAGGTACTGTGTTCTTTTTTTATTCTTATTCTTTTTCCTCTTAATTCTTTCTTTCTTTTTTTTTTGCCACTCCATGCAGTTTGTGGGATCTTAGCTCCCTGACTAGGGACTGAACCTGTCCACTACAATGGAATCCAAGATCCTAACCACTAGGCCATCAGGGAACTCCCAGGACTGTACTTCTCATGTTCTTTGTTTGCTTGCTTTTTAATTAATTTTTCTTGAAGTATAGTTGCTTTACAACACTGTGTTAGTTTCCACTGATTAGCAAAGTGAATCAGCTATATCTATACATATATCCCATCCTTTTTGGATTTCTTTCCCATTTAGGTCACCACACAGCACAGGGTTCCCTTAGCTATACAGTAGGTTCTCATTACTTATCTATTTTATACACAGTATTAATGGTGTATATGTATGTCAATCCCAATCCCTCAGTTCATCCAGATGTTCTTATTTGCACAACAGATATAGAGACATAGATGTACTTCTCGTGTTGATACACTGATGTCCCATTCTGGCAGATGTGGGTGGAATGGGATAGGACATTATGAAGGACAAGTGACTTTGGTCATTTACTCCCTGGTTCAGATTTTTGTGGCTCCTTATTGTGAGGAAGTATACTAAAGTAATTAAATGTTTGGGTATTGAGTCAGTTTGGGGACTATTTGAAGATCAGAATAGATAAATGTGGTAATGGACTGTAATTTTGTGTTCTAGGACTCCCAACCCAAGGACNCTTCAATCTTTCCCAGCATTAGGGTCTTTCTAAATGAGTACATTCGTCGCATCAGGTGGCCAAAGTATTGCAGTTTAAACATCAGTCTTTCTCGTGAATATTCAGGACTGATTTCCTTTAGCATGGACTGGTTGGATCTCTTTGCAGTCCAAGGGACTCTCAAGAGTCTTCTCCAACACCACAGTTCAAAAGCATCAATTATTCGGTGCTCAACTTTTCTTACAGTCCAACTCTCACATC
Organism: Aepyceros melampus; assembly: GCA_006408695.1. NCBI lineage: Eukaryota > Metazoa > Chordata > Mammalia > Artiodactyla > Bovidae > Aepyceros > Aepyceros melampus. The sequence continues at coordinate 67,451 of SJXQ01000696.1, read as the reverse complement.
CATACATGACCACTGGAAAAACCATAGCTTTGACGAGACGGACCTTTGTTGGCAAAGTAATGTCTCTGCTTTTTAATATGCTGTCTAGGTTGGTCATATTTTTCTTCCAAGGAGCAAGCATCTTTTAATTTCATGGCTGCAGTCACCATCTGCAGTGATTTTGGAACCCAAAAAAATAGTCTGTCACTGTTTCCACTGTTTCCCCATCTATTTGCCATGAAGTGATGGAACTGGATGCCATGATCTTCTTTTCTGAATGTTGAGTTTTAAGCCTGCTTTTTCACTCTCCTCTTTCAGTTTCATCAAGAGGCTCTTTAGTTCTTCCTCACTTTCTGCTGTAAGGGTAGTGTCATATGCATATCTGAGGTTATTGATATTCCTCCCGGCAATCTTGATTTCAGCATGTGCTTCATCCAGCCTGGGCTTTTGCGTGATGAACTCTGCATATAAGTTAAGTAAGCAGGGTGAACATATATAGCCTTGATGTACTCCTTTCCTGATTTGGAACCAGTCTGTTGTTCCATGTCCAATTCTAACTGTTGCTTCCTGACCTGCATACAGATGTCTCAAGAGGCAGTTAAGTGATCTGGTATTTCCATCTCTTTAAGAATTTTCCATAGTTTGTTGTGATCCACAGTCAAAGGCTTTGGCATGGCCAATAAAGCAGAAGTAGATGTTTTTCTGGAACTCTTGTCCTTTTTGATGATCCAACGGATGTTGGCAATTTGATCTCTGGTTCCTCTGCCTTTTCTAAATCCAGCTTGAACATCTGGAATTCTCAATTCATGTACTGTTGAAGCCTGGCTTGGAGAATTTTGAGTATTACTTTACTAGCGTGGGAGGTGAGTGCAATTGTGCAGTAGTTTGAATATTCTTTGTCATTGTCTTTCTTTGGGATTGGAATGAAAACAGACCCTTACCAGTTTTGTAGCACTGCTGAGTTTTCCAAATTTGCTGGCATATTGAGTGCAGCACTTTCACAGCATCATCTTTTAGAATTTGAAGTAGCTCAACTGGAATTCCATCACCTTCACTAACTTTTTTCATAGTGATGCTTCTTAAGGCACACTTGACTTCACATTCCCGGATGTCTGGCTCTAGGTGAGTGATCACAGCACAATGGTTATCTGGTCATGGAAATCTTTTTTGTATAGTTCTTCTGTGTATTCTTGCCACCTCTTCTTAATATCTTCTACTTCTGTTAGGTCCATACCATTTCTGTCCTTTATTGTGCCATCTTTGCATGAAATGTTCCCTTGGTAGCTTTAATTTCTTGAAGAAATCTCTGCTGCTGCTAAGTCACTTCAGTCATCTGACTCTGTGCAATCCCATAGACGGCAGCCCACCAGGTTCCTCTATCCCTGAGATCCTTCAGGTGAGATCTATAGTCTCTCTCATTCTATTGTTTTCCTCTATTTCTTTGCATTGGTCACTGAGGACAGCTTGCATGTATGCCAAGTCTCTTCAGTCGTGTTAGAGTCTGTGCGACCCCCTGGACAGAAGCCCACCAGGCTCCTCTGTCCACGGAATTCTCTAGGCAAGAGTACCGGAGTGGGTTGCCATTTCCTTCTCCCAAAGAGATCTGTAGTCTTTCTCATTCTATTGTTTCCCTCTATTTCTTTGCATTGGTCACTGAGGACAGCTTTTGTATCTCTCCTTGCTATTCTTTGGAACTTTGCATTCAGATGGGTATGTCTTTTCTTTTCTCCTTTGCCTTTAGCTTCTCTTCTTTTCTCAGCTATTTGTAAGGCCTCTTCAGACAGCCATTTTGCCTTTTTGCATTTCTTTTTGTTGGGGATGGTCTTGATCACTGCCCCCTGTGCAATGTCACAAAACTCCATCCATAGTTCTTCAGGCACTCTGTCTATCAGATCTATTCCCTTGAATCTATTTCTCACTTCCACTGCATAATCATAAGGGATTTGATTTAGGTCATACGTGAATGGTCTATGGTTTTCCCTACTTTCCTCAATTTCAGTCTGAATTTGGCAATAAAGAGTTCATGATCTGAGCCTCAGTCAGCTCCTGGTCTTGTTTTCACTGACTGTACAGAGCTTCTCCATCTTTGGCTGCAAAGAATATAATCAATCTGATTTCGGTATTGACCATTTGGTAATATCCATGTGTAGAGTCTTCTCTTGTGTTGTTGGAAGAGGGTGTTTGCTATGACCTGTGCATTCTCTTGGCAAAACTCTGTTAGCCTTTGACCTGCTTCGTTTTGTACTCCAAGGCCAAATTTGCCTATTACTCCAGGTGTTTCTTGACTTCTTACTTTTGCATTCCAGTCCCCTTAATGAAAAGGATATCTTTTTTGGCTGTTAGTTCTAGAAGGTCTTGTAGGTCTTCATAGAACCCTCACCTTCTTCAGTTCAGCTTCAGCTTCTTCAGCATTACTAGTCAGGGCATAGACTTGGATTATTGTAATATTGAATGGTTTGCCTTGGAAATGAACAGAGATCATTCTGTTATTTTTGAGATTGCACCCAAGTACTGCATTTTGGATTCTTTTGTTGACTGTGATGGCTACTCCATTTCTTCTAAGGGATCCTTGCCTACAGTAGTAGATATAATGGTCATCTGAGTTAAATTCACCCATTCTAGTACATTTTAGTTCACTGATTCCTAAAATGTCTATGTTCACTCTTGCCATCTCCTGTTTGACCCCTTCCAATTTGCCTTGATTCATGGACCTAACATTCCAGGTTTCTATTGCAATGTTGCTCTTTACAGCATCAGACTTTACTTCCATCACCAGTCACATCCATAACTGGGTGTTGTTTTTGCTTTGGTTGTGTCTCTTCATTCTTTCTGGAGTTATTTCTCCACTCTTCTCTAGTAGCGTATTGAGCATCTACCAACCTGGAGAGTTCATCTTTCAGTGTCCTATATTTTTACCTTTTCATACTGTTCATGGGGTTCTCAAGGCAAGAATATTGAAGTGGTTTGCCATTCCCTTCTCCAGTGGACCACATTTTGTCAGAGCTCTCCACCATGACCCATCCATCTTCCATGGCCCTACGCAGCATGCCTCATAGTCTTGATTTAGACAAGGCTGTGGGCCAGTTTGATTAGTTTCCTGTGATTGTATTTTTCATTCTCTCTGCTCTCTAATGGATAAGGATAAGCTTATGAAAGCTTCCTGATGGGAGAGACTGACTGAGGAGGAAACTGGGTCTTGTCCTGATGGGAGGGGCCATGCTCAGTAAATCTTTATTAGTTGGGCAAAACGTTTTCCTCATAGGTTTATTGCAAAAATTAAGTAGAAATAACACATAGAGCACCTAGTACTGGGGCGTACTTGTCATACAGTAAGAGGCTCTTAAAATAAGACTCCTAGTTATTATGATTATACGTTTGCCTAGTTTTGGTGACAAAGATTAAGGCCTAGGTTAGATATGGCCTCTAGCCCTGTACATGCTAATAAGAAGCCTGGCTGATATTTAAATAGAGCATGACATTTGTTTAAAGGCTAAGTGAAATGGTTTTTATAATATATGGTCATACTTTGGATGACTTTTCAGAAATTTGAATCTGTTACGTACCTAAGGAAATGAAAAAGCCAAAAAACTCTGGCACCTGGCCTAACGGCCTAAATTCTTTTGGGTTAATACAGTTTGTCCTCTTTGTTCTTGTTTAATAGAAGTTAGGTCCTGACTACAGTGCATTTCTATATTGCTGCCTCTCTGGGATGCCTCTTTGAGTTTGCAGAGCACAGAACACAGAGGATAAACATGAGCAAGGCATCACAGTTATGAAAATGGAAGTCTGCATAACTAAAATTGAGTTTCACCCATTCAGTCACTCAATAACTATATCCTGAGCTTTGTGTCCCAGGAACACAAAAGTGCAGACATTGTATTGTGACAATGACAAGACCGACAGAACTCTGTCCTAGTAGGATCAGACAATAGATAAACACACATAGAAAGAATTACAGTTTGTGGTAATTATAATGAAGTAAGCAAGCATGGTGCTGTGATAAAGAGTAAGTAGGTAGAGAAGGCTTCTCATAGGAGATAGTGTTCAAGATGAGACCAAGAGCCAGCCAGGTCAAGAGAGAAGGGTCAAGAGAGAAGCTTTCCAGACAAAGGCAATGATAAGAGTGCTGAAGTGGGACAGAGTTGGAAAAATTTTAAGAACTTCTAGAAAGTCAGCATGACTGGCGTATAATGAAGGAAGGAAGGGAGATAAAGGCATGAACCACATCACACAAACCTTTAAGGTGTTTGAGGATTTCTGAAATCTATGGGAAATCATTGAGGACTTTGAAATAGGGGAGTGACATGAGCTGGGTTACATTTTCAAAAAAAAAAAAAATTACTCTAAAGAGAACAGTGAGAAGGGGCAAGAGTGCATGCAGTGGGGCAGCTATGAGATACATAGATGAAAATGAATGGTGGCTTAAAGCAGAAAAGGCTAGAGACTTTCAGGATACATTTGGGAAGCAGAGCCAATGGGACTTGCTGATAGACTGTGAAGACTGAGGAAAGGGAAGAACAATAGTTCCTAGCCTTTGCAACTGTTCCAGTGGTTCTGTCATTTTCAGAGAAAGGGAAGACTTCAAGATGATCAGCTTAGTAGTTTGGTGGAGAGGGAATCACATGTTCCCCTTTGGAATGTCGTTACATTTGGGATGTCAGCAAGACAAGCAAGCAGATATGCCAAAATATCAGCTGGATATGGGGGAAAGTGTAGAGCTTACAGGATACTGCTAAGCTGGAAACAAAAGTTTGAGACTCTGGAAGTTCATGTGTGATATTTGAATCTACAGAGATGGGTAAAAATCTTGCAGAGAGAGGAATGAGAGAGAGCTCAAGATTTGCCTTTGAGGACTCCAAAATTAAGATAATTGTAGAGGAAAAGGAATTAGCAGAGGAAGCCAAAAAGCCATAGCCTTGAGGTAGGAGAAAAATTGTAAGACATATCTGTAGAGAGAGAGAGAGAGAGAGAGAAAAAAAAAAACCTAGGAGAAACAAGTGTAGAAATGAAGTATTTCACTGTATTGAAATCCCTTTTAACCCTGAAGTTTCTCTATATGATAGACACCACTACCACCATAGGGCAATGTTGACCTTGGCTAAATCTTTTATGAGTGTCCGATGGACAATTTATTTAACTTTTTTTAAAAGTAAATATAGAAGCTTTATGATTTTTTTTTAGTTTTAGCTATGTTGAAGTATGTTTAACATTTAAGCTTTCTGAATATTAGTTTCCTCATTTGTAAAATAGGGCAATACATGCATTTCATTGGCATTTGTAAACACTGAATAAGCTAATTAGTATAAGTTATTCACAGAACACTCAGTATATAGAGCTCAATAAATAGAAGCTATTATTATGAAATAGCATTGTGTTTAAAACCAGAAGACCCACATTCTAGTGATTTTAATATGGATCCTACATTTAGCAGTTGTTTCCTTGGGCAATATTTATTTGATTATCAATTTTTTCACCAGTAAGTAAAGAAATAATTTCTGTCTTGCCCTTCTTTCTCATAGGGCTGCCCAAAGGATTAAATGGCACAGTGAATAAAAGGAGGATCTATAAGCCATTCAGTGCTCAGGAGATATGAGGGATTTCCCTTTGTCCAGCAGAATTTCTATTTGTCTGGTTTTCAAGTCAGTCAAGTGTCTATACGTTATGAGTGCTGGGAATAGGTTTGAGGAAGGCAAGTGACAAAACTGGAAAATGAAGCTTTTTAAATAGACCTAAGCTTATCAGATTTAAGTTTTGGCTCTGCAACATTGTGTTTTCCTTACTCTCTTTTAAAGGGATCTGCATGTATCAAGATATTAATACAAGGAGAAGCAACCAGTTCCTGAGGAGATAGGCTATCTTCCCAGGATACCTAGCCCACTGTAGATGTCAAAAATTTAGCTTTTGTTGGATTGAGAATGCAAGGCCAGCATAACGCATAAGAAGAGGAATACTTCTCTTCCAAGTTATGACCATGTCTCCCTAGCTCTCTATGACTCAGGAAGAGGTAGGTTGAATGGGAAAAGGGAAGTTAGGAAGAAGAAAACAAGGAGGAAATAAAATGATGCTTGGAGAGAGAGAGGGGAAGAGAAACTCTTAGAATTTGGAAGGGGAAACAGCATCCTCAGATTAAATTTGAGGCCTTCAAAAGATGCTGGAAGGAAAGGATGTTGGAGGGAAGGGTGCTGCCTCTGGACCAATCATAAGACTCATGAGATATTTGCTAATGAAGAAGATAAATCTAGAGAGGTAAAATGACTAATTCACAGTTACTTGTAAAGACTGACAGTTTAGCAATCACTGGTGATTTTCTATGGTGCTTAAAAAGTAACAACAAAGCCTATGAACAACTTCTTTTGAACCTATTTTATAATATATACAAAACCAGACCCCCTCTCATCACTGCACCACTACTATCCTATGCAAACCATCCATCCTCGTCACTCCCCTGAATTAATGAAAGGTTTCATGTTTTCCCCTTGTCCCTCAGCAGAGTGAGCTCTGTAAAACTTAAGATCATGTTACTTCTCTGTTCAACACATTCACTGGCTTTCCATCTTACTTGGAGTAAAACTCAAAGAGCTAACCATCACCTAGGAAGCCCTGTGTAAAGCTGCCTCCCGCATGCTTCTTTCATTTCATATCCCACCACTGCCCCTCGTCCCCCTCACTCCATTGCAGCCACAATATCTCTGATATTCCTTTGACAAAAGCAGCATGCTGCTACCTCAGGACCCGTGTACTTGGTGGTTCCGTTTCCTGAAACACTCTTCCTTCAGGTATCTGTATGGCTCACCTCTGACTCCTTCAGTTCTGTTCCACAGTCAACTTATCAGACCACCTTCCCGACCAGCCTCTTTAATTAGTGCATACATACATTCAGCCCTCCAGTCCTCTACTTCACTGAATTTCCTTCTAGCATTGTCACCTTTGTACATGTTTTATATTTGTTATCTGGCTACTTTTACTATAATATAAGGTCTACAAGGAAAGAGATTTGTTGGTTTTTTCAGTCCTTAATTTTTCAACAATGAGGTACAATTTCACGCCAGTCAGAATGGTTGCTATCCAAAAGTCTACAAGCAATAAATGCTGGAGAGGGTGTGGAGAAAAGGGAACCCTCCTACACTGTTGGTGGAAATGCAAACTAGTACAGCCACTATGGAGAACAGTGTGGAGATTCCTTAAAAAACTGGAAATAGAACTGCCTTATGACCCAGCAATCCCACTGCTGGGCATACACACCGAGGAAACCAGAATTTAAAGAGACACGTGTACCCTAATGTTCATCGCAGCACTGTTTTTAATAGCCAGGACATGGAAGCAACCTAGATGTCCATCAGCAGATGAATGGATAAGAAAGCTGTGGTACATATACACAATGGAGTATCACTCAAGAGTACATGTTTTATATTTGTTATCTGGCTACTTTTACTATAATATAAGGTCTACAAGGAAAGAGATTTGTTGGTTTTTTCAGTCCTTAATTTTTCAACAATGAGGTACAATTTCACGCCAGTCAGAATGGTTGCTATCCAAAAGTCTACAAGCAATAAATGCTGGAGAGGGTGTGGAGAAAAGGGAACCCTCCTACACTGTTGGTGGAAATGCAAACTAGTACAGCCACTATGGAGAACAGTGTGGAGATTCCTTAAAAAACTGGAAATAGAACTGCCTTATGACCCAGCAATCCCACTGCTGGGCATACACACCGAGGAAACCAGAATTTAAAGAGACACGTGTACCCTAATGTTCATCGCAGCACTGTTTTTAATAGCCAGGACATGGAAGCAACCTAGATGTCCATCAGCAGATGAATGGATAAGAAAGCTGTGGTACATATACACAATGGAGTATCACTCAAGCATTAAAAAGAATACATTTGAATCAGTTCTAGTGAGGTGGATGAAACTGGAGCCTGTTATATAGAGAGAAGTAAGTCAGAAAGGAAAACACCAATACAGTATATTAACACATACATATGGAATTCAGAAAGATGGTAATGATAACCCTGTATATGAGACAGCAGAAGAGACACAGATGTATAGAAGAGTCTTTTGGACTCTGTGGGAGAGAGCGAAGGTGGGATGATTTGGGAGAATGGCATCAAAACATGTATAACATCATATGTGAAATGAATCGCCAGCCCAGATTCAATGCATGATACAGGATGCTCGGGGCGGTGCACTGGGATGACCCAGAGGGATGGTATAGGGAGGGAGGTGGGAGGGAGGTTCAGGATGGGGAACACGTGTATACCCGTGGTGGATTCATGTTGATGTATGGCAAAACCAATACAATATTGTAAAGTAAAATAAATAAATAAAATGTTAAAAAATTATAAATCTGGTATGTCTTAGGCACTGAACAAATGTTTGTTGAATGAATGAATAAATGAATAAAAACTTGTGACTTAGAACAAAAGGAGAAAACATATTAGGAATTTTTAAAAGATGTGGAGATAACCCTTAATTCTGTTATTTCCCAGCCATCAGCCTTTAGGCACATTGTCAGACTTAGTTTCTCTGGCCTATTACCTATAGATGGTACCTGACTGGATTCCTTATAGAGTTGTGTGGATTAAAGAAGGCATTGAATTTAACTGAAGTCAAGACAAGGGAATTAACATTTATTGAGTACCATCAAAAGCTGGAACCAGTACACAATATCATTCTCACAACACTCTTGTAATGCAGGTATCATTTTCCTATTTAACTGGATTAATCTGTAGCTTAGGGAATTGTTATCTGAACAGTAAGTGATGGAGTTACGGTTTTCATCCAGTGCCCTGTGGCCCTTCCATTCATATCCTTTTCACCAACCCACCTTCAGATGTTGGTTGCTATTTTCAGGACACCATCAGGAGCCAAGTCTGGAAGCCAGAATTGCATGTAGAGTTGTCATCAAATCTTTATGAAATGGGAAAGAAGGGATCTTAGCCAATGAAACTTGTCTCCATATGGTTAAATTTTGTAAGGAAAACTTGGAGCTGACTCTTCTGAAAGAGCTCTAGCTGGCCTGCAGTGCCAGTAACGGACTACTCAGTCTCTGCCTGACTATTCAGAGCCACTCTGGGGCTTTGGGGGGCTACCTTTACCTCCATTCTTCAGCAGATATGGCATCTGCCATTTACTGAAAAAACTCTTTCTACTTTACAGGCTTCCTTCATGTGCCAAAATATGGAGGAAGAAGAGGCAGGCCAAAGCAAAGTCCTGTCTTTCTTATTTCTCAGCTCTATCTGGTCCTTCTAATGCATGCTGTGATTCCTGCCCAGGGCTCAAAGGAATTTCATTTTTAGCTCTTCTGCATCCTAAATACTTCTCAGTGAATGAAGTCTTCTCCCCTTCATGTTTTCTTGGCCATTTGGGTCCAGATGGGTCACCTGTCTTAAAGAGGTGCTGCTGATTCTGACAGAAATTTCCATGAATGTGGATCTCTATATCACTGGTCTTCATTTTGGTTGTACTGGTGGGGAAAAGTGCTTTTTCAACACAATAAATTGCTTGAACTAGCAATTTCCCATTTGTTTCTCAGCTTAGGTGGGGTGGCAAGTCTGGTCAAATAAATAGGTTTCTTGGAACAATAGTTCTCACACTTTTCATGTTCTATGTATTTTCAGTGACTCAACTAAAAGACTCATTTGGCAACAGTAAACAAGTCAGCAGTAATTACTGATTGGTTGGAACTACAGAAAATAATGTCTCAGACTTTAGGGTTTTCTGGTCTCACAGCATCATTGTGCTGTTTGATAGAAATACTGTCTGTCTTGACTAGTCTTTCTTACATATACAGAAGAAAATATTCCCAGGTGTTTCATAAACATTTTTTCCCTTAGCATCTGCTTGAATCTGCAATACAATCCTTCCTGGTTCACAGGAAGTTTTACTCTGCCCTGTATCACTATATCATGTTGCACAACCCACTGAATGGAATACTTAATCTGACAGACATTGTCAAATGGAGTATTTTAGTGAGGGACAAAATATATTGGCATATTGATCAAAAATTTGTAACACATCCAATTTTTTTGGATACATATATGTTCTGTATCACGTTGTAAAACTTTGGTCTGGACAAATGTAGTCCAAGATTCTGACTTTCTGTTCTCTTTTATTTTTTTTCTCCTTTTTATATAATTGTATTTAACTTCTGATTTAGCCAAGATGATTTTTGGGTTGCTTGTTTTTTGCTCCCTAAATACCAACATTCTTTTTCTTTAAATCCAACGAGGTCACAAAGACAGTAATATCTAAATACAACTCTGGTTCACGATAAAGAAATCTAATATGAAGAAAATGCATTAGTGAAAAAAAAATTGAGTTTGATTCCCAGCCATCTGGTAATTGGGTAGTATTAATCTGAAATTTTCATACTGGGATCACCGACTCAATGGACATGAGTTTGGGTAAACTCCGGGAGTTGGTGATGGACAGGGAGGCCTGGCATGCTGCAGTCCATGAGGTCGAAACAAGTCAGACACGACTGAGCGACTGAACTGAACTGAATCTGAACTTATATTCCTTCGTCTGTAAAATATAGATAATAATGCTACCATCCTATGAAGATTGGACGATAATATATGGAATATATGTGTCATCAGTTCAGTTCAGTCGCTCAGTCGTGTCCACCTCTTTGCAACCCCATGGACAGCAGCATGCCAGTACTCCTTGTCCATCACCAACTCCTGGAGTTTACCGAAACTCATGTCCATCAAGTTGGTGATGCCATTCAACCATCTCATCCTCTGTCATCCCCTTCTCCTCTGCCTTCAATCTTTCCCAGCATCAGGGTCTTTTCCAATGTGTCAGCTCTTTACATCAGGTGGCCAAAGTATTGGAGTTTCAGCTTCAACAACAGTACTTCCAATGAACACTCAGGACTTATCTCCTTTTAGGATGGACTGGTTGGATCTCCTTGCAGTCCAAGGGACTCTCAAGAGTCTTCTCCAATACCACAGTGTTCAAAAGCATCAATTCTTTGGCACTCAGCTTTCTTTATAGTTCAATTCTCACTTCCATCCATGACTACTGGAAAAACTGTAGCTTTGACTAGATGGACCTTTGTTGGCAAAGTAATGTCTCTGCTTTTTAGTATGCTGTCTAAGTTGGTCATAACTTTCCTTCCAAGGAGTGAGCGTCTTTTAATTTCATGGCTGCAGTCACCATCTGCAGTGATTTTGGAACCCCTCAAAATAAAGTCAGTCACTGTTTCCCCATCTATTTGCTATGAAGTGATGAGGCCAGATATGTGTCAAAGTGCTTAGGTAATATTAATTTCCTTTTCTTTATGGCCCTCATCTCTTCTGGGTATCTCTATGTGTCTGCTGGTACTGCTGCTGAAGGACTTAGGTTAGGTTTAAAGGATGGATGTGCTGACATTGACAGCCAACCAGTAAGTTAGAGTTATGCTATCCTCCTGAAGTGGCAAAAAGATGCCTATTAACTCCTAAGATGTTTAAACATAGCCCCCTCTTTTTATAAACCTGTTTTTTTTTTGTTTTGTTTTTTCAAGAAAATCTCAGTAATTCCATTCTCCCTTGGCATGGGTTCTTCTAATCCTGGGCAGTAGATTTGAGGAAGAAGGAGAGCACAAGAGGGAAAGTGGGGTAAGAGCCAATAAAAAGGTGCATTCTCAAGCTGGCCATATGTGGTATCAAGTGACAATGTTACCTGATCCATGGGACTTTCTTCTAAGAGATCATAAAAGGAAATGCTTCTCAAGTCAGTCCTTCCAGGAAGGGAAGGAAGGAGAATTTATCCATCAGCTCCCATTTCTTATTCGTCAATGCTTGCTCCTTAGGACATTCATTCTTTAATACTTCTGAGTTAATCATATGTGTTACTTAGCAAGGCAAGACATGCTTTGTATGGGCATAGGTAAAATGCTATTAGGTTGTGCCCACATGAAATGAATCAGTCTCTAACCAGAGTTTGTCAGTACAGTGGCTATTGGTGTTGGAACAAGGTAGAAACAAGTATGGCAATGATAGAAACAGATCAACAGAAACTGAAGCACCCAGAAACACAATATGATACAATCCACCCTCCGGTACTATTCAGTTCAAGTGATGCGCTCTCGTTATATCTAGCTACCATTCTGAATTAAGAGACCTCTCTCTCTTTTCTTTTTCATTTTGGGAGGAACAACATGCTGCCAGCTTCAACTGATTCCAGTTCAGTTCAGTTCAGTTCAGTCACTCAGTTGTGTCTGACTCTTTGTGACCCCATGAATCACAGCACGCCAGGCCTCCCAGTCCATCACCATCTCCCAGACTTCACTCAGACTCACATCCATTGAGCCCGTGATGCCATCCAGCCATCTCATCCTCGGTCGTCCCCTTCTCCTCCTGCCCCCAATCCCTCCCAGCATCAGGGTCTTTTCCAATGAGTCAACTCTTCGTATGAGGTGGCCAAAGTACTGGAGTTTCAGCTTTAGCATCATTCCTTCCAAAGAAATCCCAGGACTGATCTCCTTCAGAATGGACTGGTTGGATCTCCTTGCAGTCCAAGGGACTCACTCTTAAGAGTCTTCTCCAACACCACAGTTCAAAAGCATCAATTCTTTGGTGCTCAAGGGTATAATAAATATAATCTCCTTTCCTCACCATGTGTTCCAGAATTCCCTCCCTTTCAGTTGCTTGCCTGCTGGAGTGACCTCATTTCTGAAGGTATATATTCATGATGGCCTTGCCTTTATCAGGCTATGGTTGCTACAGCTGATCATTTGCCAGGTATGAAACAACCCAAAGATACCTTAGTGAATTCCTGGGTTGCTGACATATCCTTTTTTGTCCCTATTGTATAGCACAATTCTGGATTTCTTCACATGATGATGAGGATCAATAACTCTTGACAAGATATTAGTATGTTTCTTTGCCTGATGTTTCTTGGTATAAAGAGTTTAGTTAACAGGTAGATCCTACCTTCGAGTTCAATAGGAAATTTTCTGTGTCATTTGACAGGAGTACCCTTCCATTCCACTCTAGCTATCTGATCCCCAGGAACCACTATCTCTAATCTTATAGAACCTAAGATCAGAAAGTACAAATTCTGAGAGTTTTAGGAATTATACTGACAGAACCCATTTGTATTTTGATCCTGTGCTTTCCAGAGCCATTTATTCTTACTATTTAGGATAAAGCATTACCATATATCTACCATTTAGCATCACATACCCTTCATCCTACAGGAGAGCAGTCAGTGCTGAGTTGGTGCCTTAGTTGAAACTCCACCAAGCTTTCACATGTTCCTTTAGATAGCTGCTCTTGGTGGAGGATGTGCGTTAAGGCCAGTGGTTCTTGCAGTGCTGCATCTATTGTAGCGCTTCCTTTGGCGTCAAAGGGATCTTGCTGAAAGGAAATGTCGTATGGAATGTGATGCTAATAGATCGGGCATCCTGTGAGCTAGCTAGCTAGTGGTGCTGAGGAAAGTGCAAGGGAAGAAAAGCTAACATCCTTAGTAGATTTCTATTCCGGTGAGATAAAATCATTGCCCTTCACATGGTTTAACTGGCACATTATAATTGACCTACTGCTTAAATTGAGGTTGCCTCAAGGGATGGTGCCATATTGATGGTTCAGATTTGATCTCTTCTTCTGAGAAACTGGATGGATATTCACCATGGCAGCAGCTGTGTCAGTCTTGATTAGAAGTAGATGCTGTTAGACCCATTCAGTGTCTTCATCCCTCTATATGGCCATTCTGTCAATTGGCCCATTACATGAGGCTTTAGGTTGCTAAGGAAAGGAGAAAAATGACATCTTTAGAAAGAACCATTCTGTTCGCTTAACTGTTGAAAGCTTCCTCTGCAGGGAACTCTTTCTAATGAGATTATTGTAAGACACAAAGATCTGCACACTTTGTGACTACTTTTATAGATTTGTTTACATACCTCTTCCCCAGAACTACTAGTCTTAAAACTTCCAGTGTTATTTGTTCTAGGCCCCTCAACAACTAGCCAAGTCATGCAACCGTTTACCAGGAGTCTAAATACCTCAAGCTACATCTTGAGCTTAGCACTGGATGACCCTCCATTAGCACTGGATGACCAAGTGTACTGCTAACGGATCTACCCACTGGGAGAATTTCTCTTTACCACTGTCCTCTAGAAATACCTGAGTGGAATTGTAATGGCAGTTGTCCATTTTCAGTCAGTGTCAACATACTATGCCAATCCATCTGTGAACTAAGCCCAAGTTCTCTCTTGTGACAATTGCTTGTAGGATATCCCCCGATGAACTATAGATTTAAGTTTAGCAGAGGCATTGATTCAATGGGGATAGATAATGGGGAAGTCTGAACTGTTTATGCAATGTACTTGTGTCTTTTCAAGTCACTTAAGCCCAAGCTCTATTGTACCATTTACATGGAGTAATGAATTGTGTTGCACCTGCTTGACTTTATGCCATGGTGAATTAACCAATATCCAGCATGTAATGGGCAGCTCTGGTCACATAGTCTTTGATATCAGGACTCAGTCCCTCCTGGGTCCAGTAGGATTCCAGCTGTTGATTTTCAAATAGGAAGTTGTTCTCTGTTGCAAAAGACATGGCCTTATTTTCAAGTTCTAACTGGAGACAGTGTAGCAACTTTCCTATTGACACATGCTTGGTTCTCCACTGAACACTCTTTTACCACTATTGCCTTTAGTTTATGGCTAATGGACCTGGGGCTCACAGCCTCAACTTGCTATGAACCCCTCTCTTGCTCTGAGTTCCATGTGAAATTGTCTTATAAGTAACCTGATAAATGGGATGGAGCAATGTTCCTGAGTGCAGTGTATGTTGCCTCCAAAACCCAAAGAGGCCAACTTAGTGCTGGTGGGTATAAGACTTTGTTAGCAGTAGGAGGTCAAGATACAACAATCTGTTCTTATCTTAGAGATGTGCTTTCTGGTAGAGTAGCCACTAACCCCATGTGACTATTTTAATTTAAAAGAATTAAAAATTTAAGAATATTTAAAAATTCAGTTTCACTGGCCAGATTTCAAGTGATCAAAAGTGACATGTAGCTAGTGGCTATTCTATTGAGCAGCACAGACACAGAACATTTCTATTACCTTGGTGCAAAAGTAATTACAGTTTTGCATTGTTGAACTTTGCTGTTTGAGATTTGAATACATTCTTAAGTAAATGTGGTCATGTTATACATTATTTTAATATGGATTTCTCACTTTATTATTATTTTTTTTTGCTATTGCCTTATTACTTGCTGTTTATTTTATATTTATTTTAGACTAGGGAAATGATATTAGACAAAAAGCAAATCCAAGTGATTTTCTTATTGGAGTTCAAAATGGGTCATAAAGCAATGGAGACAACTCACAACATCAACAATGCGTTTGGCCTAGGAACTACTAATGACCATACAGTGCAGTGGTGGTTCAAGCAGTCCAACCAATTGAGAATAGTCATCGAGGCTAATCCTCTTACAACCACACAAGGTGTTGCGAAGAGCCAAAGAACTAAACAGACATTTCTCCAAAGAAGACATACAGATGGCTAACAAACACATGAAAAGATGCTCAACATCACTCATTATCAGAGAAACGCAGATCAAAACCACAGCCAGGTTCCATCTCATGCTGGTCAGAATGGCTGCTATCAAAAAGTGTACAAACAATAAATGCTGGAGAGGGTGTGGAGAAAAGGGAACCCTCTGACACTGTTGGTGGGAATGCAAACTAGTACAGCCACTGTGGAGAACAGTGTGGAGATTTCTTAAAAAACTGGAAATAGAACTGCCATATGACCCAGCAATCCCACTGCTGGGCATATACACTGAGGAAACCAGAATTGAAAGAGACACGTGTACCCCAGTGTTCATCGCAGCACTGTTTACAATAGCCAGGACATGGAAGCAACCTAGATGTCCATCAGCAGATGATGGATACGAAAGCTGTGGTACATATACACAATAGAATATTACTTAGCTATTAAGAAGAATACATTTGAATTAGTTCTAATGAGGTGGATGAAACTGGAGCCTGTTATACAGAGTGAAGTAAGTCAGAAAGGAAAACACCAATACAGTATAATAATGCATATATATGAAATTTAGAAAGATGATAAAAATGACCCTATATGTGAGACAGCAAAAGAGACACAGATATAAAGAAAGAACAGACTTTTGGACTCTATGGGAGAAGGCAAGGGTGGGATGATTTGAGAGAATAGTATTGAAACATGTATATTACCATATGTGAAATAGATCTCCAGTCCAGGTTCAATGCATTAGACAGGGGTGCTCAGCAGTGTACTGGAATGACCCTGAGGGATGGGTTTAAGAGGGAGGTAGGAGGGCAGTTCAGAATGGGGAAAACATGTACACCCATGGCTGATTCATGTCAATGTATGACAAAAACCACTACAATATTGTAAAGTAATTACCCTACTGTTAGACCCATTCAGTGTCTTCATCCCTCTATATGGCCATTCTGTCAATTGGCCCATTACATGAGGCTTTAGGTTGCTAAGGAAAGGAGAAAAATGACATCTTTAGAAAGAACCATTCTGTTCGCTTAACTGTTGAAAGCTTCCTCTGCAGGGAACTCTTTCTAATGAGCATTATTGTAAGACACAAAGATCTGCACACTTTGTGACTACTTTTATAGATTTGTTTACATACCTCTTCCCCAGAACTACTAGTCTTAAAACTTCCAGTGTTATTTGTTCTAGGCCCCTCAACAACTAGCCAAGTCATGCAACCGTTTACCAGGAGTCTAAATACCTCAAGCTACATCTTGAGCTTAGCACTGGATGACCCTCCATTAGCACTGGATGACCAAGTGTACTGCTAACGGATCTACCCACTGGGAGAATTTCTCTTTACCACTGTCCTCTAGAAATACCTGAGTGGAATTGTAATGGCAGTTGTCCATTTTCAGTCAGTGTCAACATACTATGCCAATCCATCTGTGAACTAAGCCCAAGTTCTCTCTTGTGACAATTGCTTGTAGGATATCCCCCGATGAACTATAGATTTAAGTTTAGCAGAGGCATTGATTCAATGGGGATAGATAATGGGGAAGTCTGAACTGTTTATGCAATGTACTTGTGTCTTTTCAAGTCACTTAAGCCCAAGCTCTATTGTACCATTTACATGGAGTAATGAATTGTGTTGCACCTGCTTGACTTTATGCCATGGTGAATTAACCAATATCCAGCATGTAATGGGCAGCTCTGGTCACATAGTCTTTGATATCAGGACTCAGTCCCTCCTGGGTCCAGTAGGATTCCAGCTGTTGATTTTCAAATAGGAAGTTGTTCTCTGTTGCAAAAGACATGGCCTTATTTTCAAGTTCTAACTGGAGACAGTGTAGCAACTTTCCTATTGACACATGCTTGGTTCTCCACTGAACACTCTTTTACCACTATTGCCTTTAGTTTATGGCTAATGGACCTGGGGCTCACAGCCTCAACTTGCTATGAACCCCTCTCTTGCTCTGAGTTCCATGTGAAATTGTCTTATAAGTAACCTGATAAATGGGATGGAGCAATGTTCCTGAGTGCAGTGTATGTTGCCTCCAAAACCCAAAGAGGCCAACTTAGTGCTGGTGGGTATAAGACTTTGTTAGCAGTAGGAGGTGCAAGATACAACAATCTGTTCTTATCTTAGAGATGTGCTTTCTGGTAGAGTAGCCACTAACCCCATGTGACTATTTTAATTTAAAAGAATTAAAAATTTAAGAATATTTAAAAATTCAGTTTCACTGGCCAGATTTCAAGTGATCAAAAGTGACATGTAGCTAGTGGCTATTCTATTGAGCAGCACAGACACAGAACATTTCTATTACCTTGGTGCAAAAGTAATTACAGTTTTGCATTGTTGAACTTTGCTGTTTGAGATTTGAATACATTCTTAAGTAAATGTGGTCATGTTATACATTATTTTAATATGGATTTCTCACTTTATTATTATTTTTTTTTGCTATTGCCTTATTACTTGCTGTTTATTTTATATTTATTTTAGACTAGGGAAATGATATTAGACAAAAAGCAAATCCAAGTGATTTTCTTATTGGAGTTCAAAATGGGTCATAAAGCAATGGAGACAACTCACAACATCAACAATGCGTTTGGCCTAGGAACTACTAATGACCATACAGTGCAGTGGTGGTTCAAGCAGTCCAACCAATTGAGAATAGTCATCGAGGCTAATCCTCTTACAACCACACAAGGTGTTGCGAAGAGCCAAAGAACTAAACAGACATTTCTCCAAAGAAGACATACAGATGGCTAACAAACACATGAAAAGATGCTCAACATCACTCATTATCAGAGAAACGCAGATCAAAACCACAGCCAGGTTCCATCTCATGCTGGTCAGAATGGCTGCTATCAAAAAGTGTACAAACAATAAATGCTGGAGAGGGTGTGGAGAAAAGGGAACCCTCTGACACTGTTGGTGGGAATGCAAACTAGTACAGCCACTGTGGAGAACAGTGTGGAGATTTCTTAAAAAACTGGAAATAGAACTGCCATATGACCCAGCAATCCCACTGCTGGGCATATACACTGAGGAAACCAGAATTGAAAGAGACACGTGTACCCCAGTGTTCATCGCAGCACTGTTTACAATAGCCAGGACATGGAAGCAACCTAGATGTCCATCAGCAGATGATGGATACGAAAGCTGTGGTACATATACACAATAGAATATTACTTAGCTATTAAGAAGAATACATTTGAATTAGTTCTAATGAGGTGGATGAAACTGGAGCCTGTTATACAGAGTGAAGTAAGTCAGAAAGGAAAACACCAATACAGTATAATAATGCATATATATGAAATTTAGAAAGATGATAAAAATGACCCTATATGTGAGACAGCAAAAGAGACACAGATATAAAGAAGAACAGACTTTTGGACTCTATGGGAGAAGGCAAGGGTGGGATGATTTGAGAGAATAGTATTGAAACATGTATATTACCATATGTGAAATAGATCTCCAGTCCAGGTTCAATGCATTAGACAGGGGTGCTCAGCAGTGTACTGGAATGACCCTGAGGGATGGGTTTAAGAGGGAGGTAGGAGGGCAGTTCAGAATGGGGAAAACATGTACACCCATGGCTGATTCATGTCAATGTATGACAAAAACCACTACAATATTGTAAAGTAATTACCCTCCAATTAAAATAAATTAATTAATTAAAAATAAAATAAATATCCCTGGGAAAAAAAAGAAGTTGCCCAAGAACTCATTGCCAACCATTCAATGGGCATTCAGCATTTGAAGCAATTGGAAAGGTGGAAAAGCTCGATAAGTGGGTGCCGCATGAGCTGACAGCAAATCAAAAAAATTGTCATTTTGAAGTGTTGTCTCCTCTTATTCTATGCGACAACAAGGAACCATTTCTTGATGAGATTATGATGTGTGACAAAAAGTGGATTTTTATGACAACCAGTGACAACCAGTGCAGTAGTTGGACTGAGAAGGAGCTCCAAAGCACTTCCCAAGGCCAAACTTGCACCAAAAAGAGGTCACGGTCACCGTTTGGTGGTCTGCTGCCTGTCTGACCCACTACAGTTTTCTGAATCCTGGTGAAACCATTACATCTGAGAAGTATGCTCAGTAAGTCAATGAGATACACGGAAAACTGCAACACCTGCAGCTGGCATTGGTCAACAGAAAGGGCCCAATTCTTCTCCACGACAACGTCCAACTGCATGTCACACAATGAACGTTTTAAAAACTGGATGAATTGGGCTATGAAGTCTTGCCTCATCTGCCATATTCACTTGAGCTCTCGCCAACTGACTGCCACTTCTTCAAGTATCTTGACAACTTTTTGCAGGGAAAATGCTTCCACAATCAGCAAGAGGCAGAAAATGCTTTCCAAGAGTTCATCGAATACCAAAACATGGATTTTTATACGGAATAAGCAAACATTTCTTGTTAGCAAAAATGTGTTGATCGTAATGGGTTCCTATTTTTATTAATAAAGATGTGTCTGAGCCTAGTTATAATGATTTAAATTTCATGGTCTGAAACCTCAATTACTTTTTCACCAGCCTAATATGATAGCGAAAGTTGTATTGCACAGCACTGCCTTTGAGGCTGTGTTCCTCCATGGCAGTTTAAAATTTGAACACAGGTCTATACGGTGCTAAAGCCCATGTTTTTTCTATTTCAGCAAACTGCAGAGAGTCTGGGTCTAAGCAGATGTTTTCCTGCTATTCAAGGGCAACATGAGCTCTCCAATTAGATTTTTGTGCAACTAAGTTTTGGTTCATGCAAAAATTCTCTTTGTATTCAATAAATGAAAAAGGCATTTTATCTAAAGGCCAGGTCTGTGGTGGCAGCTCTCCATATGTGATTGCTCTTTCTGGGCTACAGTAGACTCAGAAATCAGTTTTCTTTTTAAAGGAAGTTTTCATTCAGCTCAGAAATATTATGCATTTTCAAAGAAATAAGGTTGACTAGAATTCTACGGCAGACAGCAGAATCTCTGTATGCTGCAGTTCTGCATTTCTATCTGTACTCTATGAAAGGCGAGGATCATTGTGCCCACAGAATGCAGCTAAATGACAGCTGGAGCATGAATGGACAGGAAAAACACTCTCTTCCCTCTAATAACACCACTTATGGCAGACGGACAGGGTTCTCTTCTGAATGTGGTAAAGAGACGCTATTATGATGAGTAATTATTATATATTAGTTAAAATTCCATTTAGGGAGTGTTATGTTGCTGCTACTTTAAAAGAGGTTTGCTAGCCCTCCAAGTTTGGGGGTGAAATTAATTAGTGTCAATGGAAGGATCTCCAAGATAAAAACAAATTAACCCTCCTTATCCAGCCTTGCCTGGGTGTTCTTGAGTTGCTGCTTCCTTTGTGAGAGAGACAGTGTTTGGTCTGATCTATTCTGATTGGAGAGAAAGGATGGAATGCACATTTGATTGCTAAAGGGCATCTGATGTGCCAGCCACCATGATAGGTACTTTAAAAAAAGAAAGAACCTTTGAACTAGGATTTCCCGCTGTTCCCACTGAGCCTACTGGAGAACTTTGCTAAATTGAGGCATGTGAGCCTAAGACTATGTTTTTGACATACATTTTATCATCTCTTTTGCATGGCCCCTCCCAAGCCATTCCTGACTATTTACTTCCATTTCATTCCAACAGTCAAAAGAAAACAGGGGACTAAAAACAATTCTGTTGTTTCTTTTAACCTCTTCCATGAATACTAGAGACATCTGCTTCAGGATTCCTGGCTTGAAAGATATTTTTTAAATATGGCCGGTCCAATTCCTACCAAAGATATTTTTTAAATATGGCCGGTCCAATTCCTACCTGAAATAATGTTAATAACTTTCATCCTTTGTCCCACCCTTCCCATCAAATATTAATGCTTTGAAGTTGTAACCCAGATTTTCCAAGATAGACCTCATTTCATATACTATAGCTATTGTCAAGTAAGGCAAATGGCTACATATGTACTTTAATGTATTTTGATTTTATAAATCTTTGTGAGATTTATCATGTAAATAAGTTCAAAAATAATTAAAAGAAAATCTATGGCATGTTCCTAATTTTAGTTTCCAAAAATATATGTATCTATCACCCAAATCTTGACTTATCCCATCTGCTATGTAACTTTAGACCATTTATATAACCTCACTGAGACTCAGTTTTTTTTTATTACTATAAAAAAGGATAATAAGATTCATTTCATAAGATTCTATGAGGATCAAAATGAGATAATGTATAAAACATTAGTGACTTTCCCTTCAGGGCAAGATTTAGTTAACAGGGACCAAATTTACCCTCCTGGTTGAAACAACCCAAAACTGGCTCAAATATAAGAGGCAATAGTTTTTTAGACACTGGGCAACAAGCAACAAAAGACAGTAACTTCTGAAAGACAGGAAACAAACAGGGCAAACTTTGCGGTTGTCCCAGCTTACTCCCTTTAAAGAGATTCAGGCAGTGGAGGCAAAGTAAATTTCAGAGCAAAGAATATTGTGAGGAATAATGAATGTCATTTCATAAGAATAATGGGGTCATTCCAATAGGAAGATATAGCAATCTTAAACACATAAGCACGTAATGACAAAGCGTCAAAATACATGAAGCAAAAACTGATGAACACCAAGGAGAAACAGATCAATTCACGGACAGGTTTCTTTTCTTAAACAGCTTTCAGTTTTGGCTGGGATGAAAGATTAGTCAATAAAATGTGACAGATTAGAAAACTGAAAATGTTTTAGAAGTAATGCTATTAAAAATAACAAATAAAAAAAATGAATGAAGAGTGGCTAAGCTGCATTTACTAGAGAGGAGATTTGGATAATGGAGTGACTTGGATAGGGAGAGGCAGAAGTGGAGTTTTGTAGGGATGTGCTGGAAGGGATCATTGGCAAAATCAGGGTGACCTTTGTATAAGATGACAAGGTATTTAAACAGTAGTGGCATAGGGCAAGCAAGGGAGAGAGATGCAAGATACCCAGCAAAAATATTCTTTTCTCCTTGCCACAAACACTCTCCAGACTAACCATTTTGTGAGATTGCCTCCCTTCAAGGTTAAGCCAGATGCTCATCATAACTCAGTTTCACCTGGATAAAAATCGAAAAGGATGAATTATTGGTTTGAATAGGCTATTGCCCAGAATAACACAATAAATATTTTTCTTTCATGAAACGATCGAATCATGTTTTGCTGTATGTGGTCTTTCAGGAACACTGGCTGCTTTTGTCTTGAGTTTGTGCTCCTCTTTCCACTTTTCAAATTCTGTCTATTTAGCTAGTGGATGGGGAAAAACAACCAGGAATGCATGAAGGAGGTTTTTACATTTCAGGCCCAGAAGTAGCTCATGTCACATAGGTTCACAGTCTCTTGGTAGAAATGTAGACACATGGCCTCAACTAACTGTAGGATGTGGTCTGGCCATGTGGCCAGAGGAAAAGCAGAGCCCTGGTGCTTGTAAACACTACCAATCTCTACACAGATGTCCCATTCCATCTATTTACTGATGCTCTGAGAACCACTGTACTCTGTTGAACAGTGGCCCTAACTCCCGATTTATTTTCTGAATGAATTTAATGTTTTTGTTATAGTAAATACTCATGGAAAGAATTTGAACTGGAGTCAAACATCAGTATTTTCTAACATCACTGAATGGAAATAAAACATTATACAAAGACATAAACAGACTGATGTAAAAATATATCACCAAATCTCAGAATGTCAGAGGACAGTGAAAGAGTCTTAAAAATCATCTAATTTGGCCTCCTAAGTTTGCAGCTAAGTAAACTGAGACCAAGAGAGGATAAATTATGTGTCCAAATCTCTGTAGATAATTAGCAAGAGAGCTGGGGTCAAAACCTAATTGGTGTGATCTCACACTTATTTACCAGCAGGAATTTAATAAATCAAGATAAAAAGTCTTCATGTTATACTTTCAAAAGGCAGAGAACAATTAAATAGTTTTGAAACCTAGTGGGTCTTTAAATTACACAGTTGCACAAAGGAAACTTTTATTTTTGATGGGCATTTTGCTCTTTTAATTGATGAGATGATAAGTGTTTACCAAAGAAATGCCTGCTGCCCAGAGATGAAAGAACTGTTATAGCAGTCAGGGTGGGGCTCTTTCTGTAAGAAATAGGAGGCCGTTTTTCTTGGTTTTCACAATTACGAATTTAGATCAAGTCAGGAATCTGACAATGGGTAGTCCTTTGTTTCTAGGATAAGAACATTTCTCAGTTCTGCAAACAGACTTGCTTTGTAGTGTGTCTTCTTTTCCTTAGTCTAATCTAAGTGCTGCCATTTCTTTCCTCTTCTTCCTCTTTTGTATACAACCCAGTACCTCACTTACTGGCATTTGACACTAGGGACTCTGTATGAATGGCTTTTCTTTCTGAATGAAGTTTACCTGCATTAACAAGATTTATTAGTTTTACAGGGAAGTTTATCTAGGCTATATCATGTACACATCTAATACCTTAAAAAGAACCATAGTGTCTCCCCTTAATACAGAGAGTAGTAATGGGAAGCAGAGGTCTGGAGCCAGACTGCTTAGGCTTAAGACCTGGCTCTGACTCTTTTCAGCTGTGTTACTTGAGGCATGTTAACTTCATTCTTCATTCTTCTCTTAGTTTTCTCGTTTGTAAAATGAGAATAATATTTAGTGCATTCAGCTTAAAGTAGTTGTGGATATTAAAAGTTGATATATGTAAGACGCTTAAAGCAATGTCTTGTATATAATAAGTACTAGTATATATTAGCTGTAAGCATTATAGTCTACATTGTGGAGGGGTGTGAGGGAGAATAGATATTAATTAATAGAAAACACAAATACGTTTTCTAACTTATGAGAAATTAAGGAAAACTACTAAATGCTATTAATGTGTTAACAAAGGAACTAGATTTAGCATGGTAATATATTAATAGTATAGAATTCTTTATATCTTAGTTTTTCCTACTGATACATAAATTGTGTGAAAGCAAAAAGCGTGTCTTAATTTTCCTTATGTAATTGTCAGTAAGCAGAGTATCTAGTGCATAGCAGGGACTCAAAAGACTACCTGGAAAGAGAGATTAAAGGAAATGGAGGGAAAAAAAAATCTTGATTCTACAGGTATCATCATGAGACTATAAAGATGTTGGAGGCAAATATTCTGCAGAAGGTAGAGAATTAATCTCCCTGGTGACCCTCATCTGCAGAGATGTAGGACCTTGGAGGTCACAATTCTAGTGATTTTGGGCATCTGCAGCTTAATGAGGATGTATCCATTTATGCATTAATGCTCATTCACAGGGTTCAAAGCAGTCCCTCAGGTCTTCCCGGAGGACTGGTTTGCTTATTTTATACAGGGTTCTTAGAATATGCTGACATGTTTGATAATCAGGGAGTCTTGGCTGGGGGAGTGCTTATCTTGGGGAAAGCCAGTGAGCTATGTTTGAAGGCAGGCTTTCCTTCTCTCTTGGGAGTTAAACAGTTTGAAAACAGACTGCCTTCAGCCTTGCCTAGAATCCAGAGTGAAGGAGAGTATAGGGATGCCATATCAAAGGGGCCCTGCTGTTCTCCTGGCCTGAGGGTGAATTCACTCCATAGGTGATCTGGTCTGAGAGCGCTGCCTTTTTTTAAGGAGAGGAGAGAAGGGAGGAGCAGATGGCTAGGTGCCTTGCCCCAGGTCACACAGTGGCCAAGCCCAGAGACATCAGACTCCTATGCTCCCAGTCTGATACCCTACACCTTAACAAGTGAAAATTTGAACCATATGAAACAACTTTTGAAATCTGTAAATGACTAAGGACAGAGGAAGAAGAGGCTGTATTGTTTGAACCTCCAACTTTAAGTTGCATCAACATGCATAAAAACCTATTTCAAAATAAGGCAATCAAAACAGTTAAAAATTTGCCAGGCATCATTCTGAGAGTTTTATATGTGGAAGTTCATTTAATTCCCGTAACAACCCTATGACCTGGGTTCTATTATTATCCCTCTTTTACAGACGAAAAAACTGAGGCATAAGAGGTTAAGCCATTTGCCCCAGGTCACGCAATCAGTGGGTTGAAGAGTTTAGGATAAAGATTTAGTTAAACATTAAAGGAAAACAGTGGCACTATTGAATACTTAATACTACCTTTGTCACGGTGTACATCTCTGTCCCTTAATCTGTCCCATCCATGGTAGGGACAGATGGTAGGGACAGACTTTTCAACATTATTATACTGATACATAAAAGCTATTCTAAGAGAGGCGGTCAGGATCCACAAGAGAGTCTCATTTCATTTCAGAAGTTCCACTCAGAAGACACCTGGAATAGGGCTCATGCCAGACTCAGCCAGGAGGGACAGACCTTAACCTTGGCTGGGACCCAGAAGGCAGAGGATAGAAAAGAAAAAGGAAGTAAAGAGGAAATAGAGAAAGCAAACTCTATGTGAACTGAAATACAACCTGTTGGGAAGACTGGAAGATAGTTTAGAGTCCTCTGGATGCCAGATGTGTTCGTGACCCAGCTACAAGAAAACTGGACTCTTTCTGGTCATGTTTGATACCTGCATGCCCTCTAGGTGTTGTATTGCATAAAGGTAATACTTTATCTCATCCAACTGTCAAAATAAGCCTTTCAGCTAAATATTATATTCCCTTTTATACAAATAAGGAAGCTGAGATTGAGACAGTTTAACCAATGTCAGGGGGCTAGTACCTGGAAAGGACCTGAGACTCCAGTCTGCAGTTTTGAAACTGATACACTTTCCCTTACCCTGAAAAGTGAAGTGAAGTTGCTCAATCGTGTCCGACTCTTTACGACCCCATGGACTGTAGCCTGCCAGGCTCCTCCATCCATGGGTTTTTCTAGGCAAGAGTACTGGAGTGGGTTACCATTTCCTTCTCCAGGGGGTCTTTCTGACCCAGAGATTGAACCTGGGTCTCCCGCACTGCGGGCCGACATTTTACCGTTTGAGCCACCAGGGGAGATGCTGGTTAAATATCCAGCTGAGCCTATAAATGCTTCCTTTTTCCTCATAAGTTAGCTGAGTTAGGGCACTAGTTGTGTAAGTCTTCCTCAGTTCCTCTTCTGTATCTCAGCCTCTCCTCCCAAGGCCTCAAGCCCTGATGCTGCCCTAAAGGAGGCCAGTGAAGCCAGAGCCACACTGGGAAGTTAGGAGAGTGCACGTGGCTGGGCCCTGTCAGGGTATGTCAGTGAGGAACACAAGGGTGTCATGAGCTCCCAGGGGCCTTTTCATTGCCCAGGTCTTCAGTAACAGACTATCAATAATGTCCTAAAATAGACAGCATCAAACAGTCCTGGCCTTGGCTTTGAGTTGCCACCAAACCAGAAGGCCAGCTCAGGAAGCATTAGCACATTTTGCTCTTCTAGGAATAAAAGAACCACAGATGTGTCCTTGAGTCTGTTAAACAATGTTAACTAAAGGGAGGGGTCAGGAGAGAGGTACGTGTGGTGGTTTCTGGGCAGGAGATGAGAGAAGCCACACGGCTCATTTGCCTGGCACTAATGGATCTAAAATGAGGAGCCTTGATGCCAAGGGGACTGCTGTCTTGAAATGAGAAGAACTGAGAACAAGGAAGTCCATTAGTGTCATGTTTGTATTTCTCCTCCTCTGAAGCTGGATTTTAGGCTCACAGGGAGAAAAGACCAATGATTTCCATCCTTAAGAGCTTTACCCATTAGTGTCAAATTATTCCAGGAGGGAGAAGGCAGGGGAAAAAAAAAAGGCAGCAGAGTAAACAGAGGATTTGGAAGTGTGCTATGCAGCTTCTTTCCTCTGTCCTAGCCAGAGCTTGAGCTCTTAGGAAAATGATTAATAGTTGATAACTGGGGCAGGGAACTTCCCTGGTGGCTCAGAGGTAAAGAATCCACCTGCCAATAGAGGAGATGCAGGTTTGATTCCTGGGTCAGAAAGATCCCCTAGAGAAGGAAATGGCAACCCACTCCAGTATTCTTGCCTGGGAAAGTCCACGGTCAGAGGAACTGGTGGGCTACAGTCCGTGGGGTCAAAAAAGAGTTGGACATGGCTTAGCAACTAAATAACAGTGGGGCAGGGGCTGGTTTTCTCACCCTCTACACGTGCAGGCTCTTAGCAAGAGATGGCCTTACTTATACGGCCCACTAACTACAAAGTCATAGAGTCATCAAAATTGCAATGTACCCTAGCTCTGATCAATCATTAATTTCACCAAAACAAACCAGTCTTGATCTACAGAAATAAAAATGTAACAGAAGTAAAATAAAATAGTATCTAATATTTATAAGCAGTTACTTTGGGCCAGGTACATAGTTTTAAATGCTTTATAAGTGCTAATTCTTTAAGTCTTGCAGTAGTGCCAAGAGGCAGAATCTGTATATAGCTCTATTTTCTTCTTCTTCTTTTTAAATATTTATTTATTTATTTCACTGTGCAAGATCTTAGTTGTGGCACTTGGGACCTTTCATTCTAGCATGTTTCATCATGTAGGATCCAGCTCCCTGACCGGGGATTGAACTTGGGCCCCCTGCCTTGGAAGCATCGAGTCCCAGCCTCTGGACAACCAGGGAAGTCCCTACAGCTCCATTTTCAATCAAGAACACTGAGGCTCAGTGGAGTAGTATTTCATCATCTTCTACCACTTAAAAAAATGTTGCAACACTATTATTACACCCATCTCATGCTTTTTGGGGTCATGAAACTAGACAGCACATAACAGAGTCAGCTCTGCTTTGCTCCAAGTTGTCTAGAACCACAGCTGGGATGACTTGAATGTCTGGGGCCTGGCGAGGCATCTTACATGAGGTGTGGCCTCTCCACAGGCCAGTGTGAATTTTTTCATTATGTTGTGGGCTCAGAGTAGTTGGCTTCTTCCATGGTGCCCCAGGGTTCCAAGAGCAAGTGTTCCAAGAGGCCTGAGCTAAAGCTGCAAGGCTTCTTTTGGCACAGCCTCAGAACCTGCAGAAGGTGACTTCTGCCCCTAAGACTAGCCAAGATTCCCAAAAAAAGGAATAGGAGAGAGATCAAAGAATTGAGAATCATTTTAAATATGCTACTGTAAATAATCAATCAAGTCATATAGCCAGTAGGTTGGAAGATAGCATTACTCAGACACTCTTAATGACTATGCCAAGTTTAGCAGCCTGGTAATTGAATTTATGTATCATTGAGACAAATCCAGTAGATGATGGCTATTTTGATGTTCATTTGTAATTCAGTTATTTGGCACACAGATTACATTTTCCTCCAAAGATGTGATGTTTCTTTCCTCTCTCTTTCCTTAAACATTTGCTAACATCAACTTTGTGCCAGGCATTATCCTAGGTATTAGGAATAGAAAATGAATAAACTACTGTCCCTATTTTTAAGGGTTTCTCTTCCTTAAACCTTTGTTAATACCAGCTTTGTGCCAGGCATTATCCTAGGTATTAGGAATAAAAAATGAATAAACTACTGTCCCTATTTTTAAGGGTTTCATGGGCTAACAAGGAGGGACAAACATTTGTTAATTACTGTTCAATGTGATTAGCATGACATGATAGGAATGTGGAAACAGGAAGAAACTCCTACCGTTAGGAGTCTGGGAAGGCTTTTTAAAGGAGATGTGGTGTGATTGTATCAGAGAGGATTAGGAGGAACTTACAGATATTATGGATTGAATTTTTATGTCTCCTCCACCCAAAATTCATATGCTGAAGGCTTTACCCTAGGGTGACTGTATTTGGAGATAGGACTTTTACTAAAGTAATTGAGGTTAGATGAGGTCATAAGGCTGGGGCCCTGGTCTGAAAGGATTAGTGTCCTTGTAAGAAGGGACACCAGACAGCCAGCTCCCTCACATTCCTCCTCCTGTTTCCCACCCCAACAAGCTGAGGAAAAGCCACATGAAGACTAACAAGAAGGCAGCCTTCTGCAAGCCCAGAAAAGAGTCCTCACTGGAAACTGAATCAGCCAGAACCTTGATTTTGGACTTCCAGAAACTGTGAGAAAATAAATTTGTTTAATTTGTTAAACAAATTTGTTAAACTTGTTTAAACTACTCACCAGGACTTCCCTGGTGGCTCAGAGGTTAAAGCGTCTGCCTCCAATGCGGGAAACCCGGGTTCGATCCCTGGGTCAAGAAGATCCCCTGGAGAAGGAAATGGCAACCCACTCCAGTATTCTTGCTTGGAGAATATCATGGACTGAGGAGCCTGGTGGGCTGCAGTCCATGGGGTCACAAAGAGTCGGACATGACTGAGTGACTTTACAAAATACAAACTATGCAGTCTATGGTATTTTGTTATGGCAGCCTGAGCTAAATAAATAAGCTAGCTAGAAGGAGAGGAAGAATATTCCAAGGAGAAGCAACAGAACATTTAACTGAAAGGAGAATTAAAAGAGGGTGGCATATTTAGGGAACCACTAGTAGTTTGTCAAGCCTGATGTATTATATATGCGGGTAAACAATGGGAAACAGACCAGAAAGATGCAAAAATCCAGATGTTTGACCTTCTTAAATTGCTGGATTAACCAGCCCTGTGGCTGTCTGAGCTCTGCATTTCTCCTTATGTGAGATATTTTCATATTCTTTGAACTACCATGACACGTTTTCTCTGCTTTGTTTTAAGGGCATTGACTCATTTTGGCTACATTTTACAGAATCCTAAAATAATCATGATTTTAAAATGTAGAATTGTAATTCTGTCTTGATAAAAATGTACTGATATTGGCAACCCAGTGTAGACTCTCTACAGTGGCAAATGCCTGTGTTTCCTTTATCATGCCTTTATATTAAATAGATGACTGCAGGAATTATGTTACAAAGACAGGCTATAATGTTGATATTCTAACCAGGAAGACAGGAGGATACAGATCACATGTCTTCCCTTTTTACAGACATAGAAATCACATTCAACACTTCTATTTGTGTGCCATTGGTCAGAACTTACTCATATGGGAGCACATATGTGGCTGCATAAAAGATTGACTTTACTTTGGATGGTTATTCTTCCAGAAACAATGTGTGGGCTTATTGCTAAAGAAGAGGAGCAGTGATGTTGAGGAATGCTTACTCATCTCTGCAACCCAGAGACTCCTCACAATTCTTCTGGATGATGATGAACTTGTATGGGAGGTGGTAGCTGGAGTGGAAATGGATTCCTGAAGGGATTTTCTGGGTAACTGTGAGGACAGTTCTGGTGTGATTGGACTTTTGCTATGGTTTCTGGCATGTAATCAGTTTCCTGTTGGAACAATAAATATTCTTGCCCAATGAACCTAACATGATTTTCCTGGAGTTTTATATTTTTCCTGTAGCTAGCCCTATTAGGCACAGGCACCTCACTCCAGTACTCTTGCCTGGAAAATCTCATGGGCAGAGGAGCCTAGTAGGCTGCAGTCCATGGAGTTGCAAAGAGTCAGACATGACTGAGTGACTTCACTTTGACTTTTCACTTTCATGCATTGGAGAAGGAAATGGCAACCCACTCCAGTATTCTTTTTTTTATTTTTCTGTTGATTTTACTTTATTATTATTTTTTAATTTTTATTTTTACTTTATTTTACAATACTGTATTGGTTTTGCCATACATTGACATGAATCCGCCACAGGTGTACATGAGTTCCCAATCCTGAACGCCCCCCCCCCCACCTCCCACCCCATATCACCTCTCTGGATCATCCCCGTGCACCAGCCCCAAGCATCCTGTATCCTGTATCAAACATAGACTGGTGATTTGTTTCTTACATGATAGTATACATGTTTCAGTGCCATTCTCCCAAATCATCCCACCCTCTCCCTCTCCCTCAGAGTCCAAATAAAAGCAAAAATAAACAAATGGGATCTAATTAAAATTAAAAGCTTCTGCACAACAAAGGAAACTATCAGCAAGGTGAAAAGATAGCCTTCTGAATGGGAAAAAATAATAGCAAATGAAGCAACTGACAACTAATCTCAAAAATATACAAACAACTTATGCAGCTCAATTCCAGAAAAATAAANCCACCCATCTTGGGTTGCCCCACAGGCATGGCTTGGTTTCATTGAGTTAGACAAGGGTGTGGTCCTAGTGTGATTAGATTGACTAGTTTTCTGTGCGTATGGTTTCACTGTGTCTGCCCTCTGATTCCCTCTTGCAACACTTACCATCTTACTTGGGTTTCTCTTACCTTGGGCGTGGGGTATCTCTTCACGACTGCTCCAGCAAAGCACAGCCACTGCTCCTTACCTTTGACAAGGGGTATTTCCTTACCACCACTGTTCCTGACCTTCAACATAGGATAGCTCCTCTAGGCCCTCCTGTGCCTGCCCAGCCACGATTCCTCGGGTTGCTCCTCCCGGCCGCCGGCCCTGGCCTCGGGCGTGGGTGGCTCCTCTCAGCTGCCGCTCCTGGCCTCGGGGGCGAGGTGGCTTCTCCCGGCCACCCCAGACCTCAGACGTGATGTGTCTCCTCCCTGCTGCCACTGGTCTTGGACGTGGGGTAGCTCCTCCCGGCCGCTGTCCTGACCTCGGAAGCAGGGTGTCTCCTCCTGGCCACCACTGACCTCGGACGCAGCGTAGCTCCTCTCGGCCGTTCCTGCACCGTCGCAACCTGGCACTCTAGGCTGCTGCCCCTGACCTCAGACGTCGGGTAGCTCTCGGCCGCGCTCAAGGGCGGCGGCCGCCTCCGCCGCCTGCGCTCGAGGGCGGTGGCTGCCTCTGCCGCCTGCGCTCAAGGGCGAAGTGCATTTAGAACAAAATGACTATTAATATCCTTTGGAATGAATTATGGCCAAATTTACCTTAATTTCTTGATAGTATTTTGTCACCTCTTCCTTTCACATGAGTAAAGGTGCTTTGGGTTTTTAGGTCAATTGGAGTTTTATTTATTTTTAGTTAGGGGTAACAAAGACTGATAGTCCACAGACTGGATTTTTATTTCATTGCTGCTATCCACCAGCAGAATGCCTGGGGCATCCTCTTACAGTAATGAATGCATGCGTGTACTGGTTTATTTATTGCTATGTTTAAACACCCATGGTTGGCAGGAATGTGCTAAAGTCTGGATATAGTATAGTTCATCATGTCCCTGTCCCTGCCCAGGGCAGCTGCCACCGAAAGGACACACATTATGAGGAAAACAGCAGATGGGGTGGTTGAGAGCCGAGCGTTAGTTACTTCCTTGCTGACCTAGAGAAAGAGGTTGAGGGTGTTGGCTATGTTCTCTAAAGAGCGTCTAGCAGACTTCATCTTGTACGGTAACTTTCCACATGTATTTTTAATTACAATGTTATGCTTATTATTATATCTCTTTGTAGTTTTCCTCACCGGAGAAAAAGCCAATTCAGTATTAAAACGCTACCCAAGAGCGAATGGACTCTTTGAAGAAATAAGACAGGGCAACATGAGCGTGAATGCAAAGAAGAAGTCTGTACATTTGAAGAGGCAAGAGAAGCTTTTGAAAATAACGAAAAAACTGTGAGTATATTGGCAGTCTTTTAAAATATTCATAGATTTGCCTATCTTTGTGATGTATATTTAAAACCTGCATTCCCAAATGTGTGCGTTGCTATCAGTTAAAAAATAACCTCTCAAAGAGCTAACTCTAAATGTGACCTCTAAGAACATGGTGTGGGTCAGAGGCCTCGGTCCACTTTCCTGTGTGCTGGTCTGTATTTGAGGGCTCCATTTCCATAGGACCCTCCTGAGCTGAGTTTGATCATCCATGCAAGGGTTAAGTAAGCTTGTTTTACACAAGGCTTTGTCCACAAAAGTTGCAGATACCATCATGACCCTACCATACTTGATCACAGAGAAAGTACAGAGAAAGCTGATAGATAAGTGATGCTCTTTTAAAACATTTTACTTTTACTAGAGAAAAGAGATATCAGAGCTCCCCTCCCCACTCTGACAATGGTGTACATTCTTTGGAACTGCTTTACAGTAGGAAATGCTGTTTCAGAGAGGTAGGTATTGCATAAAGACCCACTACTGTGCGCTGCTGTGAAAATAACACTAGTTGAGAAACAAGTGATGTTGGGTGTGCTCAGGGGACATCAGATAATCTCAGGAGCAGTGGATGCAGAAGTTTTAAAGAAAGATGATATGGTTCCAGGGGATAAGAGGAAGGAATTCAAGGAGAGATGATCAGAGAGGCAGTGTTGCTAGATTTTGGTGTGCACAGCAAAGGCAAAATCAGTGTGTAAAGTGATCAGTTGTGAGTGTCAGGTTCTTTAACTCTGAAGTCCCACAGGTAAAAACAGGGAAAAGAATACATCATCTATCATGCCATCATGCAATCACATAACACTTTTGGCTTTTAAATTTCTTTCCAGCTTTTTTCTGTTGTATCTGCTTACTCCTTGTGGGTTTTTTTCCTCCCATACCTTTTCTTCTTATAAAAGTAATACATGTTTATTGTAGAGACTTGAAAATATGGTAAAACATAAAAATGAATAAATCACTTGAATTTTTAGTACTATCAGTTTTATAATTTTGGTATTTATCATTCTAGCCTATTCATAGTACATAGATAATTTTAATGACAATAGGATTATAGTATAAATAGTATTTTGTAGCATGGAGTTTCTGATAAAACCTGGCTCAAGTACTTAAAAATTAGGTTTCGATATTGTGTTTTTCCAAAAAAGTACAAATTTCAGATACTCTACTGTGGTTTTTATAAAGCTAGTGCCTTTTCATCCTGCTTTATCATGTTCCTTTAAAGGAAAGGTAAGAACTTTAGTGGGAAGATACTTTGACACTATGAAAAATATTCTATTCTCCACCAAACTTCTACCCACTAGTTTTAACATCTGCTATTGATAGTTCTTGACTGAATCAATTAAATTCTAGTTTAACATAATGCTAAATGATGAGTTTCTGACTCCATCGCTTTACGTACATTTGTTAGCTGGCAGTCCACTATGGGCAAAAATTTTCCCTTGATCTATCTTTCATAGATCATTTTATTCTGTGAGTTATAATCTATTACTGTCAGTGTTTTGATCAAAATATCTTAAATTTGGCTAATGGAAATTTCTTCAAACCAGCTTCTCTGTCTCTTTGACATGTCCTTATCATTTTTGATTTTTTTTTTTTAACTTTCTGGCCCAGCAAGCTGCTCCAGGATACTGTTGTACTTTCCCTGTCCCAGTCTTGGCATTGGTTGTTTCTCTGAGGAGCCTTGCTTACTTTTAGTTAGGAATAATATTTAGAAAGCAAGATCTGGGAGCTAGAGTGTTTTCATTGCTGTCAGAGTATATTGTTTCTGGATGTTCCAACAGCAGAGCGAGGGAAAAAAAATGATACATGTATATGCATATAAATGTGTGTGTGTGCATGTGCACGTGTGTGTGTGCATGTGCACGTGTCTGTGTGTGTTAGGGACCTGCATATTCATCCTGCTAATTTCAGTTCCAACACCCCTCAGAGTTTTTGTTTTCCCCATCTATATTTGTATGTGAAATGTAAATATTCTCCATAGATGTTCTTCCACAGTGAGAAGCCTGGCTGTCAATTACACCAGTATATTAACTCATTTGCCCAGTTCTACAGCACACATATGGTGGTTTCATAAGTTTAATGCCCATATCATAATAGGGAGGGAAAAACATTTGTGTTCATCCATCTGTCCCCTCTGAAAGTCATTCTGTATGTATTCACAGAGCTTACCCTGTTTAAAAAAAATTTGGACGAGACTTGCTTGTAAGGATGTGTCAACATTTTTTCAGCCGGTCTGTTGTATTTTGGCATTAAGTAGTTTCCACTATTTTTACAATTACAGATAACTCCATGGTAAATCATTTTGCACGATAGGAAGTATATCTTCAGTATAAATTCTTAGAATTGGATTGCTTATCAAGGGTTGATGTATGTATAGGTTTGTTAGAATTTGCCAGAAAGCTCGTACTGTTTTACATTCCCCCCAGATATTTGAGAGAGTGCCTATTCCCTCACAGTCTGACTAGCAGGGTGTGACATGGTATCTTGGTTGTGTTTCAATTTACATTTCTCTTATGAGCAAAGTTGTGTATTTTGCCATGTATTTATCGGCCATTATTATATTTATTTTGTGTGTTGTCTTGGCCTTTTGTTCATTCTTTTCCTATCAGATTTATGGTCCTTCCCCTGCCCCCCGACCCTGAATTTTTAGAAAATATAGTAGAGATACAAGCCTTTATTGGTGATACATTTCAAATATATGCTTGCAATTGTCATTTATATTTTGACTTTGCTTATGGGTTTTACTTATGCAGTTTTTTTCATTTTCATTGTAGCTATACATTAAACATCTAGTTTATTGAATCTAGATTTTAAATCATACTAGAAAATCTTCCTCTTAGTCCCTGGTTATAGAGGAATTCACACAATTTCTTCTAATATATTTGAATTTTTACATTTAGTCCTCTGATTCACTTAGTTTATTCTTGGGTGTGGTGTGAGTTATGGATCTGATTGTTTTTCATGTACTATCCAGTTGTCCAAACACAATTTGTTACGGAATCCTTCTTTGCCCCAGTGATTTTAGTTACCTTTTACCATAACCCAATTTCCATGTGTACTTAGTGAATTTCAGGATTGTTCATATTCTAGTCCATTGGTCCATAGAAGATTGATAGCATATTTAATATAAATTACAGCTAGTTTCCTTTATAAGCTTTTTCAGTGTTTTGTTCTCATATGCTTATTTTTCCATATAAATTTTAGTATTAATGTGTCTAGCACAGAAAAAAAGTCATTTGTCAGTGTTTTTATTTTCGGTTTGTAAATTAACTTAGGGAGAACTAACATCTTTAAGGTATTAAATCACCCTCTCAAGAAGAGATTTCTTTCTGTTTGTTGAAGTAAGGAAAGTTTTACTGTTTTCAGAAATGTTTTATTGTTTTCATCATTATAAGTTTTGCACATTCCTTAGGTTGGTTCCTGTTTCTTTGTTGCTATTGTAAATGGGTTGTTCTTTTCCATAAAAAAATTCTAACTGGTTATTATTTGTGAATGTGTGAGCTATTGATGTTTTTTTTAAACCTTATTGAGTTACATACAATTAACCGCATGTATATAAACTGTACAACTTGGTAAGTTTTAACATATGCATACACCTATGAAACCACAGTGAAGATAGTAAATAGATTCATCACTCCCCAAAGCCCCGTTGTAATTCCTCCTTCCCACCTCTCCCCATGATCAAGACCACCCCCAGGCAATGATTCATCTGATTTTTGTTGCTACTGCTGCTAAGTCACTTCAGTCGTGTCCGACTCTATGCAACCCCAGAGATGGCAGCCGACCAGGCTCCCCCGTCCCTGGGATTCTCCAGGCCATTTCCTTTTCCAATGCATGAAGGTGAAAAGTCAAAATGAAGTCGCTCAGTCGTGTCTGACTCCTAGCGACCCCATGCACTGCAGCCTACCAGGCTCCTCCGTCCATGGGATTTGCCAGGCAAGAGTACTGGAGTGGGGTGCCATCACCTTCTCCATTTGTTGCTACAGATAGTATATATTTTCTAGAATTTTCTATAAGTGAAATCATACGTTATGCACTCTTTTGTCTGACTTCTGTTACTCAGCATAATTATGTTCAGATGTATCCATAGTTCACATAACAATAGTTATTTTTATTGCTGAGTAGTATATCATTGTATGTATATGGACGTTTGAATTGTTTCCAGTGTGAGGTTATTAAAGATGAAGCTGCTAAGAATATTCATGTACTGGGCTATTGACTTTTTAAAATTAATACCATATATATTTATTTTGACTTGAATTCTAAGAAATCCTATGGTCCAAAGGATGCATTAGATTTTTTAAAATTTTTTATTTTGAGATAATTATAGATTCTTAGAGAATTGCAAACATAACACAGAGAGGTCCCACCAGAGCCTTTATCTAACTTTACCCTAGTGGTTACATCTTACATAATAGTAGTACCATATCAAAACCAGGAAAGTGATATTGGTACAACCTGTCTGTATAGTTCTATGCCATTTTATCACTTGTGTAGACTCCTGTAACCACCACTACAGTTAAGATGCAAGATTCTTTCATTATTACAAAATCTTCCTTAATAGTCACATCCTTTCTACCACCACTGACATCCCTAACCTCTGGTAATCACTCTTCTGTTCCCCACCTGTGTCATTATAAGAATGGTATATAATTGGAATCATATAATATGCAACCTGTTTATATTGTCTGTTTACACTCAACATAATGCTCTTGACTTCATCCAAGTTCGGTGTGTATCAATAGGTCATTCTTTCTTATTGCTGAGTAGTATTCCATGGTAATGGGCTTGCCTGGTGGCTCAGATGGTAAAGAATCTGCCTGCAATGTAGGAGACCTAGGTTCGATCCCTATGATGTATAACAGTTTTTTGAACCATTCCCTCATTGAGGGTCACCTAGGTTGCTTCCAGTTTGGGGGTATTACAAATAAGGCTGCTATGAATATTTGTGTACAGGTTTTTATGTGAACATCAGTTTTTATTTCTCTGGGGTAAATCCCCAGGAATATATTGTTGTATGGTAAGTATATTATAGTTCTGTAGGCTACTGACAAATTAATTTGTCATTGTATAAATGACTATTTTAAATTCCCACCAGAGTACTGTTTGAGTGATTGTTTCTCTGCATACTCTCCAGCACTTGGTGTCATCACTGTTTTTTTGTTTTTAGTCGTTGTGATAGGTGTGTAGTGATACATTGTGGTTTTAATTTTCATTTCCTTAGTGGCCATAAGAACATCTTTTCATATGCTTATTTTCCATTTATATATTCTCTTCTGTGAAATCTTTCTTCCTATCTTTTGGTTACCTTCTGATCAGATTTTCTTGTATTTTTGAGTTTTCTGTATATTCTAGACACAAATCTGTGGTTAGATATGTGTTTTGTAGGCTATTGATTTTTATGTGTTAATTATAGATTGTACTACCTTACCAATGGCCTCTTTTGTTTCCTTCAAGGTGAGTGATGAGGTCTTGATGGCTTCCCTCTCTGGCCCTTAATGCATGTCAGTGCTTCTCTATATCCTTTCCTGCCCTCAGAGACAGGATGTTGCATTTCAGCAATATTCAAAGCAAAGCGAAGAAACTCTTTCAGCAATTGCTTTGTGCTCTCCAGCATCACCTTTTCCCTCTCTATAGAATCATTCTCATTAGCCTACCCACCTTTTAGGGGGAAAAAAAAACTCGCTCTCACCCTCTTATCTCCCTCCAGCAATAACCTCATTTTTGCCTTGTCTGTACTCACACCTCTGGTGAACTTTTCCTAGTTTGTGGCTTGAAATATTAATGACTCCCAAATTTATATCCTGGAGTCCTGGAGAGTTACCTTGAATTGCAGACCCAGGTGACTGACTGCCTACTCAGCATCTCCTCTTGGAATTGCCACAGCCTTTCTGATCTCAGTGATTTGTTGTTTAGTTGCTCAGTTGTGTCTGACTCTTTGTGACCATGGACTGTAGCCCACTAGGCTCCTCTGTCCATGAGATTTTCTAGGCAAGCATACTGGAGTGGGTTGCCATTCCTTCTCCACGGGCCTTCCCCACACTGGGATTGAACCCATGTCTCTTATGTCTCCTGCATTGACAGGCAGATTCTTTACCACTGAGCCACCAAGGATAGATCCCACTCTAATCTCGGTATGTGGTAGCCATACATCTGTTCATCTCTTTGCTAAGCCCCAAACCTTGTTGCCACCCCTGACTCTTCTGTTTCATATCCACACTCCATCTGCCAAGAGTGCTGGTTCTAATGTCAAAATATATTCACAATAGAACCGCCTCTCAGCCTGTCTTCTTGGTACCACTTTACGTCGAAGCCACCATCACTCTCTCATTCGTACGATTTCTTGGCCACCTCGTCATTGGTCGTTCTCAAAATAGCAGGCTAGAGTGATCCTTCCAAGTGTCTTCTCTGTAACAGCTTCCTGTCTTCCTCGATAAACGTCCAAGGGGTCAGAATCACCCACAGGGCACTGCACCATAAGGCCTCGTCTCTGTCCACTCCATACCTCCACCATGCTGCAGGCACTTCTGTATTGCATCTCCTGTGACACATCACTCCTTGGTCACTTTCCTGTGGCTTCCTTGTGGCTCCATACACACATGTAGCACGTGTCCTGCCTCAGGGCTTTGGCACTTGCTCTTTCCTCTTCCAGGTGGATGTTTTTGAGCCCTGTCACCACTCTCGGTCAAGGTCACATTCTCAGGGAGGAAGTATCCTACTGAAAGTTGCAAGCTCTTGCCCCTTCTGAGCATTGTTTTTCTTCCCAGCACTTAATCAGCATCTGACGTGTATTCATGGTATTTGTTAACTGTTAGCTCTGACAGCAGCGTTTTTCTTCTGTTTCATTCATAGCTATGGTCTTTAGCATATGAAACAGTGCCCCTACATGCTAGGCATTAAAGAAATACTTGATGAAGTAATAAACAAATGTATTGGTGTATTATGAAGTCCATTTAATTTATAGGAAGTAGTGATCTGATGACTTTTGGCATTTGCTTTCTAGTCTTAGACTACATGTGTGTAAGCAGTCATGTCTGACTCTTTGTGACCCCATGACTATAGCCCACCAGACTCTGTCCATGGAAAGTACCAGGCAGGAATACTGGAATAGATTCCCATTTCCTCCTCCAGGAGACCTTCCCAACCCAGGGATCAAACCTGCATCTCCTGCGTCTCCTGCATTGACAAGCAGATTCTTTACCACTGAGCCACCTGATAAACCACCTGCAAGTTAGTTGACTACCTTGTTTACTAAAACCTTGCACTCAGACCAGTTTACACATAATTATTTTCCTTATCCCCAAATATGAACTTCATGAAGTTTAAAGTATGATTTAGGTAGAATTTTTTGTTGTTGTCATTCACTTTTTACCTAATTGGGAATATAAGTCTAGTTGTGAGATACAGTAGAAGTGTCATGATTCATGGTCCTCATTTTTGCCAGTGTAGGAATTTGTGCAGATTTACTCAGATGTTATCTGCTGAGTGCCTCCTACATAACAGACATAGGACATTCAGCAGTGAATGTGCTGACCCTCCTTCCTGGCTTTGAGATCTGGGAAGGGCAGGCACGCAAAAAAGCTCAGTTCAGTCACTCAGTCGTGTCACTCTTTGTGACCCCATGGACTGCAGCACACCAGGCTTCCCTTTCCTTCACCATCTCCTGGAGGTTGCTCAAACTCGTGTCCATCGAGTTGGTGATGTCATCCAACCATCTCATCCTCTGTCATCTCCTTCTCCTTCTGGCTTCAATCTTTCCCAGCATCAGGGTCTTTTCCAATGAGTTAGTTCTTTGCATCAGCTGGCCAAAGTATTGGAGCTTCAGCTTCAGCATCAGTCCTTCCAAAGAATATTCAGGACTGACTTCCTTTAGGATGGACTGGTTTGATCTCCTTGCAGTCCAAGGGACTCTCAATACCACACAGTTCAAAAGCATCAATTCCTCGGTGCTCAGCTTTCTTGATAGTCCGACTTTCACATCCATACATGACTACTGGAAAAACCATAGCTTTGACTAGACGGACCTTTGTCAGCAAAGTAATGTCTGTGCTTTTTAATACATTGTCTAGGTTTGTATAGCTTTCCTTCCAAGGAGGAAGCATCTTTTAATTACATGGCTGCAGTCACCATCTGCAGTGATTTTGGAGCCCAAGAAAATAAAGTCCGTCACTGTCTCCATCGATTACCCATCTATTTGCCTTGAAGTGATGGGACCAGATGCCATGATCTTCTTTTTTTTTTCAATGTTGAGTTTCAAGCCAGCTTTTTCACTCTTTTCTTTCACTTTCATTAAGAGGCTCTTTAGTTCCTCTTTGCTTTCTGCCATAAGTGTGGTGCCATCTGCATATCTGAGGTTATTGATACTTCTCCCGGCAATCTTGATTCCAGCTTGTGCCTTATCCAGCCCTGCATTTTGCATGATGTACTCTGCATATAAGTTAAATAAGCAAGGTGACAATATACAGCTTTGTCATACTCCTTTCCCAATTTTGAACCCATCTGTTGTTCCATGTATGGTTCTAACTATTGCTTCTTGATCTACATACAAGTTTCTCAGGAGGCAGGTAAGGTGGTGTGGTAGTTCCATTGCTTTAAGAATTTTCTAGTTTGTTGTGATTCACACAGTCAAAGGCTTTAGCATAGTCAATGAAGCAAAATAACTTGTTTTTCTGGAATTCTCTTGCTTCTTCTATGATCCAACGGATGTTGGCAATTTGATCTCTGATTCCTCTACCTTTTCTAAATCCAGCTTGAACATCTGGAAGTTCTCAGTTCATGTACTGTTGAAGCCTAGCTTGGAGAATTTTGAGCATTGCTTTGCTAGCATGTGAGATGAGTGCAATTGTGTGGTAGCTTGAATATTCTTTGGAATTACCTTTCTTTGAAATTGGAATGAAAACTGACCTTTTCCAGTCCTGTGGGCACTGTTGAGTTTTCCAAATTTGGTGGCATATTGAATGCAGCACTTTCACAGCATCCTTTTAGGATTTGAAATAGCTCAGCTGGAATTCTGTCACCTCCACTGGCTTTGTTCGTAATGATGTTTCCCTCAGGCCCATTTGACTTTGCATTCCGAGATGTCTGGCTCTAGGTGAGTGTTACACCATTGTGGTTATCTGAGTCATGAAGATGTTTTTTGTATAGTTCTTCTGTGTATTCTTGCCACCTCTTCCTAATATCTTCGGCTTCTGTTAGGCCCTTTATTGTGCCCATCTATACATGAAATGTTCCATTGGTACCTTTAATTTTCTTAGTGAGATCTCCAGTCTTTCCCATTCTATTGTTTTCCTCTATTTCTTTGCATTGATCACTGAGGAAGGCTTTCTTATCTCTCCTTTCTATTCTTTGGAACTCTGCATTCAGATGGATATATCTTTCTTTTTCTCCTTTGCCTTTAGCTTCTCTTCTTTTCTCAGCTATTTGTAAGGGCTCGTCAGACAACCATTTTGCCTTTTTGCATTTCTTTTTCTTGGGGATGGTCCTGATCACTGCCTCCTGTACAACGTCACAAACCTCTATCCATAGTTCTTCAGGCACTCTGTCTATCAGATCTAGTCCCTTGAATCTATTTGTCACTTCCACTGTATAATCATAAGGGATTTGATTTAGGTCATACCTGAATGGTCTAGTGTTTTCCCCTACTTCCTTCAATTTAAGTCTGAATTTTGCAGAAAAGCTCACCTCTGCACTAGTTAACAGAATGCCAAGTGAAATCCTCTTAATGGGCAAGAAGCACCTGGACCTGATTTGGTGTCTCAGCTCTGCCACCTACTGACTGTTTTGTTTCTGCAAGCATTTCACCTTTCTAAGCCTCAATTTCAGAACGTTTACAGAAGGAGAAATTGCACCTTTAGCGTTAGGTTTGGGGTCGTGCACTTAACTTGGCACAATGCCTGGCACAGAGAAAGCCTTCCATAAATCTATTTTATTCTAGTTTTTAGGTGTTGAATTATAACCACTGTATTTCAGAATCAGTATTTGATCTGTACTATTGGCTTCTCTCTTTTCCTCTCTATGGGTCCCCCAGGGTATTTGCAGTTTGGAACTTTTGATCTTGAACTAACATGAAGAAAATAGTAGTAATTCTTTAAACAAGCTATTTCAGAGCTTTTCTTGACAATTATTTCTAGTTTATTTGTGCTTGACATTCCAAAATGGCTGCCCTCAAACTTGAGCGTGCCTAAGAATTTGCTTGGTTGCTTCTCAAACCTGCACAGTCCCTCAGTGCCCAGATCTAGGTCGCTCATACAATTCCGCAGCAAGGATTCCCTGGGGGTATGGCAAATTCTAGGGATGTAGCAAGAGAATGGAAGATGAAGTGAAATCTGTTGTAGTGCTATGTCATTTGCATGTCTGACTCTTTTTCAACCCCATGGGCTATAGCCTGCCAAGCTCCTCTGTCCATGGAATTCTCCAGACAAGAATACTTAAGTGGGTTGCCATTTCCTACTCCAAGGGATCTTCCCAACCCAGGAGCTAAACCTGCATCTCTTGCGTTTCCTGCATTGGCAGGCAGATTATTTACCACTGAGCCACTTGGGAAGCCCAGCAGAAAGGAAGGAAGTACTCAGAGTAAAAAGAGAGCATGTCCAAGGGACATAGGAGCCAGCCTGAAGGAGCTCTCAGTGGCTAAAGCCAGAACAACGTGAGTAACATTATATGTGATATAGTTTTGGATTATAACATAAAGCATATAATAAAAACATAATGATACAAATAAATGAATAAATAAATAGGTAAGAAGGGACAAATCTTTATTACACAAGAATTCTAATCTGCTTATGTAAATACTCCCATCTCCAGGAGGTGGAGCCTAATTCTCTGCCTCTCTTGAGGGTTGCTGAAAGTGGGGGAGAAATACCTTACAGTGGAGAAACCTGGCAAACCCCCACCTTGACTGGGTGATCAAGGTTAGCATCATCAATAACAGGTCATGTTATGGGAATGGACGTCACCTCTGTGGTATTTTCCCCCTCAAACCCATAACCCCAGTGGAATCATGAGAAAACTGCCAAAGACATCCAAATTGAGATGTATTGTACAAAACACCTGACCCCTCAAAACTGTCAAGGTCGTGACAAATAGGAAAAGACTGGAAAACTGTCACAAAACAGATGAGACTAAAGACATGTAATGATTAAGGCAATGTAGATTGGATTCTGGAACCAAAAGGTCGTTAGTAGGAAAACCAGTGAAGCCCAAATCCACTGTTAACAGTCATGGATCAATATTTGTTTATGGTAACAAATGTACCATCCTAAAGTAAGAGGCTAATGTGAGGGAATACTGGGTGAGGGACACCGAGAAATGCTCTGTACTGTCTTTCCAAGTTTGCTGTAAATCTAAAATTACTCCAAAATTAAAAAAATCATTTGACAAATGTATGGTCCAGGGTCCACAGGTCTCCATGCAGCCAGGGAACCTGCTTTAATGAGCAGGGGATTCTAATGCAGGTGATCAGCTGATAATATTTTGTTAGACTGTCAACTGGATGATTTAACTAAAAGTGCTTAGTTTAGAAACCAAATCCAAGGATTTTAGTCTAAGTCGAGCTATTCCCTTTTGGATGATACC
Source organism: Aepyceros melampus (assembly GCA_006408695.1). Classification (NCBI taxonomy): domain Eukaryota; kingdom Metazoa; phylum Chordata; class Mammalia; order Artiodactyla; family Bovidae; genus Aepyceros; species Aepyceros melampus. The sequence continues at coordinate 23,007 of SJXQ01000696.1, read as the reverse complement.
TCTCATTCAACTGTTGCCTTAAATTTGTCTTGTGTGGAAATTATTAACAGAGAAATTGAAGAAAGTGCCACTTCATACTAGAATATGCCACAGTAGCTACACTGGGGATCTCTAAAGTCAGAGCCCACAGCAGGAGACAGCATGTGGATACTCATGGGTGGAGATGGTGATTCATAAGAAGAGATCAGAGGTATTTAAGAGTTGGTCACTAGTTCCCTGGAAATGACTCATCACACTTGCAGGGAGAAACTGGGATTTTTTGACACTCTTAGGGGAACTCTGATTTTATTTAGCCTCTTATGATCCACTGATGGCATTTGAGCCACTGATTCAGAACTTTGCCCTTTGAAGGTTGAGAGAATTCAGGAAAAAAAGGGAGGGAGAGAGTTGAGTCTGGGCATAAACATACGGGGGCATACAGGGAGCCTCACCGTGGCTCTCTCACAGCCATCCTCTGTGCATATCCATCCAGAACTTTCCACACTTTCCATAGACCCATCCTAGACCCTCTTGGAGGAGCGAAATGTGAAGTTCCCTCTCAGCTACAGGTGGTAGTTTCCTGAAGCGCCCATGGGCTTCATCACTTCTTCTTTGGGATCTCTTGAGAATAAGTTACACAGGGCTGAAGTCTGTTATCATGTATCATTGGTATTCTGAGCTCCCAGAAAGATCAGGAAGGTCTGACAGCACTTTGTCCATGATCATGTATGATCATTTAGTTTTTATTGATTATACTGTCGATGTTTTTCAGTTAGTGGTGAACTTTATTCTCTGGCAATTGGGCCCTTTTGTAGATTGTAAATGCTATGTAGTCTCAGTTATTCTTTTCAAGTTATGGTAGTAACTTTATTTGGACGGTTTCAGCCTGCATGTTGCTAAAGCAATGGAGTTGTTCCAGTGTGGGTCTCTGCTGCCATACCGGCAGTCTTTTAACCTTGGCAAGTTTCAATACCAGTTACCCTTTTTTCAGGCCAGCCCTCAGAGAACTGGTAACTGGTGGGATTGATGGGTCCACTTTTTTTTTTTTTTTTTGGTCCTTTGTAGAATCTCCTGCACCATAGATTTAATATAACTCTACATATCTCAGACTGCAATGTCTAGTTAGTGATGTCCTGTTTAGCCTCCAAATGTGCTGCTATTCAGGGCTTCTCTGGTAGCTCAGACAGTAAAGAAATGCCTGCCATGTGGGAGACCCAGGTTTGATCTCTGGGTTAGGAAGATCCTCTGGAAAAGGGAATGGCTACCAACTCCAGTATTCTTGCCTCGAGAATCCCATGAACAAAGGAACCGGCAGGCTACAGTTCATGGGGTCGCAAAGAGTCAAACATGACTGAGTGGCTAACACAGTCACAATGCTTTCATGCTGCTATTTATCCATGATTACCCCCAGGACATAGGTAGAATTTCGGAACTCATCAGTGCTCCTCATTTTGCCAGAAGGAGTTCTCCTAATGGAGCTGGTGGAAACCCAAGGGTCCCCTGGCAATATTGCATCAAAGTTTAAGGTCACGTAAGTGGTGAGTCAGGTATTTGAAAAGACCCTGCTTTGCCTAAATCACTCTAGTTTGACAGTCTATAAACTCTTGTTTCTTGAAGACAGGCAAATCTCTTACTTTCTAGGCACTTTGGGCCATAAAAATTCCTATCCACTCTCTTCCGCTTAAAACTGTAGTGCTGGATTTGTTTGTGCTCACCTTTTCCTCCTCTGCTACTTCAGCTTCTGCCACATCTTGACCAGAAGGTCTTGCAGTAAGGAGAAGGTCATGATCTGCTCTTCAGCACTTACCTTCCCCATTTGTCTCTCCCCTGGTATTTTGAGGACCGGGGTTGGGAGGAGAAGGAGACAGATGTCTCTAATGTCACTAGTATTGCCATCACCGCCCCCCTTCTTGGCTGTCACCAATTCTCAGGTGGGCCTAATTTTAAGTTGGCTGGGAGATGCACAGTGTTCTGCAAAGGGTCTGAGAAGAAGCCTTCCCATGACTCAGTTCCAGGAACAGGAGTTAGGACTCTGTGGTGGCCTCTTTTGCCCCATCCCCCAGCTGACTCCTGCCTGCTGTGCACACGTCACTTCCTCATTGTTGATGCCCTCTGCCTGGCACACAGCACTGCGGGGCAGAGTAGAAGCAACATAGCTCGAGCTTTCCATAGCAGCCACCTAACTTACGTGAAGTTCTTACAGCCTCATTGTAACCCTTTGAAGGGATCAGCTCTGTTGCTGAGCATATTCCCCACCTTTCTTTTCCTCATATTCCTGTGGACACAGTGGGCAGGAGTGAGGCACCCCAGCCATTCCGCTGCTGAAGCGGACGTCCACTCAGAGAATGACTGTTCATGAGCTCCTCATGCAGGTACCCTACATTGGGCTTCCTTGAAGCTCCTCTCAGTAGTTCGGGGTCTTGGGTTCTCAGCAGTACCTTTGAATCTATGAAAGTGTGACAGAACAACCTGGCCTGTGCAGTGCTGCTACTCCAGAGCACTGGATTGCTAGCTCGGCAGTGCTCACTGTTAGAAGTGGCTTACGTTATCCAGTAGTGAGTGGCATTCAGTCAGTGGAACTGATGAGAATGCAACCTTCACATTCAAATTGGGATTTGAGTAGAAGCCTAAATCAGCAACTTTCCTTGCTAAATATTAATGCACCTATTATTTCATCTGAAAGATGGTGTCACATGTCTCCCATGGCATGCTAGGAGGAGGTTAGCTATGAATTCAGAGTACAGGGGTTACCTATTACCCAGGGAATTATTCCTTAACTGAATACATTAAACCTCTCTCTTCAAAAATGTAAAAGAAAGAAGAAAAAGGTTAGAAACCACCCATTCTAGGATGAGGCTGATGTATTGAAAAATGATACAGTATCCAATGGAAAATGCCAGTTTTTTTAAAAAAATTAAGTTTTCCTGTACTTATATATAATACTGTGGACCATTAGGGCCACAAATCAATTTCCAAAAGTAATAAGCAATTATGAATAGCTTAAAAAACTAGCTACTTTAATAAATATACAAAGGCAAGTGGATGACAAAATCCAATATATATTACATCAATTCTCTACAAAACTCAATATATTTCATCAATTCTCTAATCATTTATTCACATTTTAAGTTCTGTGAAATTGAGGTGCAGCTTACAATCAGTGACATATGGTTGAAAACATGTTTTTTTTTTCTTTTTTTAACCCAGAAAAAAGTGTGCTTTTCAATTCATGGTATATTTGATAAAATGCAGCAACCTGTCACCACCCTTGCCCACTCCTCAGAGCCCGTCTGGGTGAGGCCACTACTGTAAATCAAGTAGGTGGCTGCTGTTTCTTTTTCTTTTCTTTCTTTTTTTTTTTTTTTTTTAATATTCTAGGATATCTTACAATCACTTCTCTCTGTTTTTTTAGAGATAAATGTGCACTTTAGAACAACTCACACTTCTTTTTAAAATAATTGTATTTACTTTTGGCTGTGCTGGTCTCCATTGCTGCACAGGCTTTTCTCTAGTTGTGGTGAGCAGTGAGCGAGGGCTCCTCTCTAGCCGCAGAGGCTTCTCTTGTGGAGCACAGGTTTCAGTAGTTGCAGCTCCTGGGCTCTAGAGCACAGGCTTGGTAGCTGTGGCACACGGGCTCAGTTGCTCCACAGCATCTGGGATCTTCCCGGATAAGGGAAGAACCTGTGTCTCCTGCGTTGGCAGATAGATTCTTATCCACTGCGCCATATTAATTAGAAGCCCAGCTGCTGATTTAATATATTGGGGTTGTAACTGGTTCTTTCCCCCAGTGTTAGGGCATCGTTTCCCTAGTGTTAGGGCACAACTCCCCCAGGGCAAGACTTCTGACCATGGTTCTCATGGTTGGAATGTCAACAACTATAGAAATAAGATTCAGTTTAGCTACTTCCAAGGTACAATAAAATCAGTAGCAAAAGAAATTAGAACTCTGCAATAGTCTAGTATTGTCAGACGTAGGACTTAGGTACCATCAAACTGAAACAGAGCAAAGAGGGCTCTGCTTTTTCTTGAATTGTAACCTTCAGAGAGTTGTACTAATGCCATAACTTAATGTGGCATTATTATTTGAATGTTAAAATATTACCCCATTTCCAAAGCTAGTATTTGATATCAGTCACTGCTTATCATGAATAGACTAAAGCCTGATTTTTCTTTCCATTCTATTATTGAAGAAAGACTTATGGAATAGGCTCCAGTCATTTTTACAACTGATGCGGTTTGGGAAAACCAAATAGGTTGATTTGCTCATTTCCCCCAGCAAGATACTGATTGGGAATCCCAGAGGAGAACCCAGGTCTCCCTGCCCTCTCTTCCCTCTGTATTGAACACAGTTCCCTCCTAATCTGGTGGGTGATGGTGAGGCTGGGGTATGCCAGTTCTTATTAGGCACATCACAGTATCCTTATTCAAGCCCAGATACGGTCGTAATGGAAAAATTGGAGGCTGGTTCATACTCTTGGCTGCATTTTTATTTTTACTGTTTTAAAATGCTTTAGAACAGGCAAAGCAGGTGACATCCTTTGCATTTTTAAACCAATATTGTGAGTGCCAAAAAGACCAGTGATGTACCTGATTTCTGACTGGAGTTGGAATTTGTGGCTTTTGATTCCTAATCAAGTACTCCTGAACATCATACCGTGTAGCTGATAGACTTGGAACACAAGACAGGAAGAAAAGAAAAGAAAACTTAATAAGGCTTGTAATATAATAGGGCCAATTGGGAAGGAATATAGAGGTGGGCTGAAATTTCCTATTGTTACCTGAAAAGTGGCAACCTGAACTCTTAGACAGTTTTGAACTTGTTTGGTTTGATGGTAAGATCAGTTTCTTTAAGCTAAATAAACTAGTGGGGTTTCATTATAATTCTAGAGTAATGTCTGAAGTGGTAGAAGAGATTTTTAGAGTTAAAGAAACTTTGCAGTACTACAGAGATTGATTTTTATTACTTTGAAAGACAGATTACATTATAAAGATCCAGGTACATATTAATAACTTAAATGAGATAAAGTATATGTTTTTTCATCAAAACTGTTCCATTTTCCTGTTTTGTATTTTGAAGTATTAAAATCCAGAAACTAACACAACATTGTAAATTAGCTATACCTGAAAAAAATAAAAACAGGGTGAACTTTAGACAGACTTATTTACTAGGAATTATATTCTTCAGTTTACCATATGCCATTCTATTTGCCTTAACTACTCTACCACCTTTTGTATTACACATTTCCATTACACTAGAAATCCTGTGCTCACTGCAGTTTAGTCATGAATTGCCCTACCACTAACCTTCTTTTTGAGAAAAGAAACTAATTGCCTGACTTAATGTATTCTGAGTTGCTGCTTGTGTGGCAGATGAAGTGAAGTGAAAGTCAAAGTGTTAGTTGCTCAGTTGTGTCCCCTTCACAGCCCCATGGACTGTAGCCCACCAGGCTCCTCTCTCCATGGGATTCTCCAGGCAAGAATACTGGGGTGGGTTGCCATTTTCTTTTCCAGGGGGTATTCTTGACCCAGAAATTGAACCCGGGTCTCCCGCATTGCAGGCAGATTCTTTACCATCTGAGCCACTGATGAATCGCAATTTGTTGTTGTTGAGTCACTCAGTCACGTCCGACTCTTTGTGACCCCATGGACTGCAGCATACAGGCCTCCATGTCCTTCACTATCTCCCAGAGCCTGCTCAAACTCATGTCCACTGAGTCGGTGTGCCATCCAACCATCTCATCCTCTGTCGTCCCCTTCTCCTCCTGCCTTCAATCTTTCCCAGCATCACGGTCTTTTCTAATGAGTCAGCTCTTCGCATCAGGTGGCCAAAGTAGCGGTTTACCATCTGAGCCACTGATGAATCGCAATTTGTTGTTGTTGAGTCACTCAGTCACGTCCGACTCTTTGTGACCCCATGGACTGCAGCATACAGGCCTCCATGTCCTTCACTATCTCCCAGAGCCTGCTCAAACTCATGTCCACTGAGTCGGTGATGCCATCCAACCATCTCATCCTCTGTCGTCCCCTTCTCCTCCTGCCTTCAATCTTTCCCAGCATCACGGTCTTTTCTAATGAGTCAGCTCTTCGCATCAGGTGGCCAAAGTAGCGGAGCTTCAGCATCAGTTCTTCCAATGAATATTCAGGATTGATTTCCTTTAGGATTGATTGACTGGTTGGATCTCCTTGCAGTCCAAGAGACTCTGCAAGAAGTCCAAGAGTCTTCTCCAACATCATAGTTCACAATTATTAATAGTCTAATCATGATCCAGGTCTAATCTAGTCATCACCATGACTGATCACAACAATATTGTTCCTTTTCATAATCTTTAGTAATGTGTTCTGTCTCATTCTTAATGTTGGTAATTTGCCTTCTTTCTTTTTTTCCTGATCAGTCTGTTGAGAAATTAATCTTTTTTTTATCCTAAACAATCTATGTTTAGTTTTGTTTGTTCTATTTTTTTTTTGTTTGTTTTCTAGTTCACTGAATTTTCCTTTCTTTATCATTTTCTGACTTCGGCTTGACTTGTGTATTCATTGCTCTTCATTTTCTTATTCCTTAAAGGAGGGTAGATTTTTTTGATTTAGATATTTCTTTCTTTTCTAATGATGTGTAATTTGAGTCTTTTGAAATTTATTGAGACATGGTTATAGCCTAGAATATGATCTATCTTGGTAAATGTTCTGTGTGTACCTGAGAAGAATGTGCTTCTAAATAATATATTTTAGTTTATTCTCTTCAATCTCATGAATATTATTTCTTCCTCTTTTCCTTCTTTCTCCTCCTGATTTATAAGAAGTGTAAGAAGTTTAAGAATGCTTGCTTGCAGAGAGAAGACCAGTGTGGCTTTGAACCATATGAATATATTACCTATTAAGAAAATTATGTACACTTTTAGAAATGTTTTTTCTTGCTTTACAGTGTGTGAATCAGTCATTCCGTTCAGTTCAGTCACTGAGTCATGTCCGACTCTTTGCAACCCCATGAATCGCAGCACGCCACGCCTCCCTGTCCATCACCAACTCCCAGAGTTCACTCAGACTCACGTCCATGGAGTCAGTGATGCCATCCAGCCATCTCATCTTTGGTCTTCCCCTTCTCCTCCTGCCCCCAATCACTCCCAGCATCAGAGTCTTTTCTAATGAGTCAGCTCTTCACATGAGGTGGCCGAAGTATTGGAGCTTCAGCTTTAGCATCATTCCTTCCAAAGAAATC
>SJXQ01000696.1:2365-12581 GCA_006408695.1 Aepyceros melampus | reverse complement strand
CGCCCCCTTCCGGCTTCTTGCTGCTCTGCTCCCAGGAGCGCAGCAAGAAAGCCGAGAGCCTGATGTTCCTGCAGAATCGGTGTGGGGGCCGTGTCTGCTTCCTCGACATCAGCCTGAGACCCAAGAGTGGGGAGAGTGGTTCCCAGGCCATGCAAGACACCCTGCACCTGGAGAAGAGCTTCAGCCAGAGCCTACTTGACCTGCACAAGCTGGCCGCCAACAGCAGCTACGCCCAACTGTGCCAGTTCCTGGAAATGCACCACCTGGACCAGCAGGTTTAGTTCATCAAGGAGCTGGAGGACCATGTCAGCATCCTGAGAAACATGGGATCCCTGGAAGGTGGCCTGGCAGAGTACGTCTTTGACAAGCTCACCCTGGGTGACGGCAACAAGGAGGACTGAGCCTGGACTGGACTTTCCCCCGAGTTCCAGGTGACTGCCCAAGGTCACCCTGCCTGCCAGGCAGACCGCAGTATTGCCCTTCCAGAAAAAGTTCACTTAAGTGTTTTTCTTCCAGTTTTACCAGTTCTTCACATAAAGTTATTAGTTGATACATAAATGTTTTTTGTGTGTGTGTGCAAATCTCTCACCTTTTAAACTTTAAAACTGGTATCCGGAATCTCTCCAGCTACCCAGGCCCTGTCCACGTGCAGCTCAGGATCCCCACCGATGGAGAGGGAAGGTGTTCCATGGAAAACAAAATCATTCCTCCCCTAGTAAAATAATGGGTGAGGGGTGATCTGGGGCCCTGGTGAGTGTGGATGCCTGTGAAGAGTTAAAGTATAAAGACATGGCCTGAAAATCGTGATTGAGGTTGATCTGGGGAAAGAGTGAAGGGGATGGGGTTGGTCAGGGGTTGAAATTAAGTGGTTTTTCACTTTATCTGAAATGTTAGTGGTTAATTCTGGGTAGCAAGTTTGGGGACCTGGTCCTTTGCTGCAGTGATAAGGGAAACTGAGCTTTCACCTGTCTTCCCCATAAGATGTGAGGGTGACTTACTCTGATCCCCTATGAAGAAATGCATGTTGTCCTTAGAAAGCCTCCACTTTCCCCTTATAAACTGTGGTTATGTGGGGTAGGGTGAGATGAGTGGTTTATGGTGGTAATATGGATAAAAACATGTTCTATGATTCATAATAGTGGTTGCATCCCAGAAAGAAGTGAAAAATGGGATTGGTGGTGGTGGTGGTTTAGTCGCTAAGTTGTGTCCAACTCGTGCAATCCTGTGGACTCTAGCCTGCCAGGCTCCGCTGTCCATGGGATTCTCCAGGCAAGAATACTAGAATGGGTTGCCATTTCTTTCTCCAGGGGATCTTCCTGACCCAGGAATTGAACCCGGGTCTCCAGCATTGTAGGCAGATGATTTACCAACTGAGCTAGGAGGGAAGCCCCAAAAATGGGATTGGGCAGGCATTGACTAAATGGATGTGAGAGTTGGACCATAAAGAAGGCTGAGTGCTGAAGAACTGATGCGTTTGAACTGTGGTGTTGGAGAAGACTCTTGAGAGTCCCTTGGACAGCAAGGAGATCAAACTAGTCAATTCTAAAGGAAATTAAACATGAATATTCATTGGAAGGGCTGAAGCTGAAGCTCCAATACTTTGGCCACTTGATGCAAAGGGCCAAATCATTGGAAGAGACCCTGATGCTGGGAAAGGTTGAGGGCAGGAGGAGAAGGGGATGACAGAGGATGAGATGGTTGGATGGCATCACCAACTCGATGGACATGAGTTTGAGCAGGAGATGGTGAAGGACAGGGAAGCCTGGCATGCTGCAGTCCATGGGGTCGCAATGAATCAGACACTACTGAGTGACTTAACAGCTACAAATAAATGAAGTCTTCCACTTTATCTGAAGTATTTTAGCTTGTTATGTAAGACTTGATGCAAAGGGCCAAATCATTGGAAGAGACCCTGATGCTGGGAAAGGTTGAGGGCAGGAGGAGAAGGGGATGACAGAGGATGAGATGGTGGATGGCATCACCAACTCGATGGACATGAGTTTGAGCAGGAGATGGTGAAGGACAGGGAAGCCTGGCATGCTGCAGTCCATGGGGTCGCAATGAATCAGACACTACTGAGTGACTTAACAGCTACAAATAAATGAAGTCTTCCACTTTATCTGAAGTATTTTAGCTTGTTATGTAAGTGTCCATGTTTATTGTTTCTCAGTAACAATTTGGGGCCCTGGAAACTGGCACTGTGGCATCCCTGTTTGGCAGGTTCACCCTTGTCAGTGATTATGCGAACTGTGCCTTAGGATGATGGGTCCATAGACACAGCTATGACTTTCTATAGTTAGCAGTGCCAGGCATATATGCTGCTGCTGTTATAAAACTTCTGCCTTTATTTTTTTTTCCTTTGTACAACTTCTAATAATTTGGTAGAGAAAGAAAACTCTACTTATTACAAAGTTTGAAAATTTAACATAGTAGCTGAACATCAAATTTTTGATAATGAATGTATAATAGATTGAATTTCCTTTAGAGAAAGAAGTCATAAGGACTTTGTCCAATAACTGATAGCCACCAATAGAAATTTCAGAAGGTGAAAATAGAATGTTGTATAAAAGGGGACACAATAATCAAGAAGCATTTTTTAAATACTAACTACATCCAAATGCTATTATCATATAGTTTTCACCTTTAATATACTAGCACTCTAAATTAGATTAATAGATCTGCACTCTAAATTAGATTAATAGATCTCCGTATGTGGAATTATTCCTGGAATGAAACTTACTTTGTCACTGTTTGTTTTGGTGTCAGTTTTTGAGCTATAAGATTGTATTTATATACATATATTGTGAGATGATTACCACCAAAGCCTTAGCTAAAAACTCTGTCACCTCACATATTTACCATTTCTTTTTGGTAGTCAGAATGTTTAAGAATTGCAATCTTAGCAACATTCAAGTATATAATATTGTTAATTATAATGCCCATGCTGCACATTAGATTCCCCAAAGTTTGTACCTTTTGGTTAATGTCTCCCCCTTTCCCCCACCCCTAGCCTCTGGTAACCACCATTTTACTCTCTGAGTTTTGCTTTTTTAGATTCCACATGTAAGTGATAGAATACAATATTTGCCTAACTTACTTTACTTAGAATAATAACCTCAAGGTTCATTCTAGTTGTTAAAAACATAAGGATTCTCATGACTGAATAATATTCCATTGTGTGTGTGTGTGTGTGTGTGTGTGTGTGTGTATGGAGAGAGAGAGATATATATGCACACACTAATATAAACACACATATACATATCACATCATCTTTATCCATTCATCTATTGGTAGACACATTATTTCCATATGTAGGCTCTTGTGAATAATGTTGCATTGAATATGGATATGCAGATATCTCGTTGATATGCTGTTTTCATTTATTTTAGATAAATGCCCAGAGAAGGAATTGCAGAATTGTATGGTAGGATGCCCCTTTTTGAGGAGCATTCATACTGATTTCATACTGGCTGTGTCAATTTGCACTCCCAGAATAGTACGCAAGGGATCTGTTTGTTTCACATCCTCTCCAACACTTACCTCTCTTCTTTTCAATGATAGCCATTCTAATAGATGTGAGGTGATAGCTCATTGTGGTTTTGATTTGTATTTCCTGGATAATTGTGATGTTGAACACCTTTTTCTGTACCTATTAGCCATTTTTATGTCTTTGGAACAGTGTCTACTCAGGTCCTCTGACCACTTTTTAATTAGGTTTTATTTAGAAGCCCATATTTAGTATATTAACCCCTTATCAGATATAAGATTTATCTGTTTGCTTTACTGATGGTCTCTTTTGCCATACAGAACTTTTTTTAGTTTGATGTAGTCCTACTTACTTATTTTTGCTCATTTATTAATTTATTATTATTATTTTTTTGCTTGTACTTTTAGTGTCATGGGCTTCCCTGGTGGCTCAGCTGGTAAAGAATCTGCCTGCAATGCAGGAGACCTGGGTTCATTCCCTGGGTTGGGAAGATCCTCTGGAGAAGAGAATGGCAACCCACTCCAGTTTCTGGCCTGGAGAATTCCATGGACTATATAGTCCATGAGGTCGCAAAGAGTTGGACACAACTGAGTGACTTTCAGTTTCACTTTTTAGTGTCATATCCACAAAACTGTTGCCAGGACAAAAGTCTAAGAAGTTTTTCCTATGTTATCTTCTTCCAGGAGCTTAATGGCTTTAAGGAGCTTAATGGCTTCTCATGTTTAAGTCTTTAATCCTTTTCAAGTTAATTTTTGAGGTATACAAGGGTCCAGTTTCATTCTTCTGCATGTGGTTATCTATTTTCCCAACACCATTTAACAAAGAGACTATCCTTTCCTAACTTAATATTCTTGGCTCCCTTATCAAATATTAGTTGGCCCTATATGCATGGGTTTATATCTGAGCTCTTATGTTCCATTGGACTATGTGTGTGTGTGTTTTATGCCAGTACCATACTGCTTTGATTACTAAAGCTTCTGTATTATAGTTCAAATCACACCCTTCAGGGTATCTTGTGCATTTTTAGAAATTATAGGGTTGTTTTCCTATTTCTGTAAAAAATGTGATTGAAATTTTGATGGAAATTGCACTGCATGTACAGATGGCTTTGGCTAGTCTGGGCCTTTTAACTATATCAATTCTTTTACTTAGTGAACACAGTATTTTATTCATTTTATTGCATCTTCCATTTTTTATCAAGATCTTAAAATTTTCAGCATACATATCTTTCACCTACTTGATTAACTTTACTTTTAAGTATTTTATTGCTTTTTTATTTTATTGTGAATAAGATTTTATTTTTTAGATGTTTTGTGTATAGAAAAATGTAACTGTTGATGTTATTTTTGTATCCTGCAACTTTTCTGAATTCCTTGATTAGTTACAGCAGGGTTTTGGGGAATTCTTTTAGGACTTCCTGTATATAAAATTATACGATCTGCAAAGACATGTTCACTTCTTCCTTTCCAATATGGAAGCCTTTTATTTCTTTTTTTTTTTTTTCTTTTGCCCGGTTGCTACAGCTGGGCCTTCCAGTACTATGTTGAAAGGAGTGATGAGAGTGGGTTTCTTGGCTTGATCTTAAAAGAAAAGCTTTCAAATTTTTAGCACTGCAGATGATGTTAGCTGTGGACTTATTCTGTGTGGCTTGTATTATGTTGAAGTGTCTTCTCTCTATACCAAATTTTCAAGAATTTTTATCATGAAAGGATGTTGTATTTTATTAATCCTTATTCTTCATCTGTTTAGGTGATCATATGATTTTTATTTTCCATTCTGTTAAAGTGGTGGGGTCAGTTTTTGATTTGTGTAGGTGAAACTGTCCTTCCATCCCAGTGATAAATTCCACTTGATCATAGAATATGAACTTCTTAATGTGCTGCTCAATTCAGTTTACAAAGGTTATGTTGAGAATATTTGCATCTGCATTGACCTGTAATTTCTTTTCCTGTAGTGTCCTTACCTGGCTTTGGTATTAGGGTAATGCTAGCCTTGTGAGATGATTTTTGGAGTGTTCCCTCCTTTGCAGTTTTTTGGAAGTCTTTGAGAAAGATTGGTGTTACTTCTTTTAAAAAATGTTTGGTGGAATTCACCAGGGAAACCATCTGGTTCTGGCTTTTCTTTGGAAGACCTTTTTCATTCGTGATTCAATCTCTTTATTCAGTATTGTTCTGTTCAGATTTTCTGTTTCTTCCTGATTCGGTCTTGGTAGGTTGCATGTTTCTCAGAATTTATCCATTTCTTCTAGGTGCCAATTTGTTGCTGTATAGTTGTTTATAGGATCTCAGCATCCTTTGTATTTCTGTGGTATCAGTTGTAATGTCTTCTCTTTCATTTCTGATTTTGAGTCTTTTCTCTTTTTCTTAGTTTGGCCAAAGGTGGTCAACTTTGTTTATTTTTCTTGATGTATGCATTCATCACTATGCAGTTCCCTCTTAGAACTGTTTTTTATGCTCCCATTTGTTTTCATATGCTGTTTCCATCTTTTTTGTTTCAAGATAATATTCTGTTTCCCTTTTGAATTCTTCTCTGACACACTGGTTGCTCAGCAGTGTGTTTTTTTATGTTCAATATTTGTGATTTTTCCATCTTCCCTTCCATTAATAATTTATAGTTTCATAACGTGCTCCCTGGTGGCTCAGAGGTTAAACCGTCTGCCTGCAATGCGGGAGACCTGGGTTCGATCCCTGGGTCGGGAAGATCCCCTGGAGAAGGAAATGGCAACCCACTCTTGCCTGGAGAATCCCATGGACGGAGGGCTACATGGAGCCTGGTGGGCTACAGTCCATGGGGTCGCAAAAAGTCGGACACGACTGAGTGAGTGACTTGACTTGAACGTTGTGCTCAGGAAAGCTACTTGGTATGGTTTCAGTCTTATTAAATTTGCTGTGTCTTGTTCTGTGACATCATGTGATCTATCCTGGAGACTGTTTCTTGTGTGCTTGAGAAGAATGTGTGTCTTCTGCTGCTGGACCACCAGGGAAGTCCTAGAATCTTTTTGTTGTTGTTTTGCTTTTGTATTTAACACAGGTTTTTCCTTTGGGTGTTTGGGATTGGTTATTGGGGATGATTGTGATCCTTTGGTCATGTCATGTTTACTTGATGTTTTTCATGTTCCTTGAAGTTTTGCTTGGCTGTCTTTTCTTTTAAATTTGTTTTTTATTGAAGGATAATTGCTTTACAGAATTTTGCTCTTTTCTGTTTGGCTGGCTTTTCTTTTGAAGCAGTAGTCACTTCCTACAATCTTTACTAATTGCATTCAGGAGAAAAATACTTGCTCTGAGCCCTTGGAGTGAGGCTTTCTCAGCTCTTCTGTAGATACAGCTGCTCCAGTCTTCCTCCCTCCTGTGGCAGAATTCTTAAGCTTTGTCTTGTGCCGTCTCTTGATCCTGCCCTGCATCAGGCCAAGAGTTGACAGTCTCAGTTTTATTTTCCAAAAAGTGGCACTAAATCTCAAGTTTTCGTCTCTCCCTAGCCTATAGAATTGGGTGATTTTCTGCAGATGCTCACTAGCCATTTTCCAAGGCTTTCCCTTGCCACCACCACTGGGAGCACACACAGGGAGCTGACCAAAATGTGGGGGTGTGTGTGTGAGGCGGCGTGCTGAGTACTGAGGGTACCCAGGGGTCAACTGGGGGGTCATCCATGGGGGACAACCAGTGCTTGTGTGCAGGCCTCTTGATGGAGTCAGACACAGTAGGATCCAGGTCCCTTTAATGCCCTCTTAGAGGCCTATCTGCCGCCCTCTCAGCTTCTTCCTGACCCCTAGTCATTTAGTATTCCTCTCCAGTGTGTCTAAAATTTGTATTACTTTTTCCAGTGGTATGTTGGAACTTTTCCTCTGGAAACCTGGACTTCCACAGACGTTCTCACATCTATGGGTGATTGTGTAAAACAGTATTTTCCAGGGGTTCCTGGACTGGGGCCAAGAGAAACTGGAACTGGTTCACGGGCTACCCCAGGAGTCATACCTGAGACCAAGTTTATATGCCCTTTACTCAGTGTGTGGGTAGTTGCAACTCCTTCTGGGATACTTGGCATATGGAACTGGATCATCCCACACATCCCACGAAGCATTTTTGTCCACAATTGGATGTCAAATTGTTGTTGAACTGGGGCAAAGATACTGGTTATTAAGCTGGGGATTTTTGCCAGGGATACTTTGGAGGAAGTATACTTAGGGAAGACCTGCCTTGTAAAATCCGGGATGCATATTAGATATCCAAGTGGAATTGTCATGCAGGTGGATGGAAAAGTGAATCTGGAGCTATTGAAATATACATATGAGAGGCATCAGCTATAGAAGATGTTGAGGTCAAGGGACTGGATAAGCTCACTGGAAAGAGGGTGGAGAGAGAGTATGGCACAGCCAGCCCCCGACCCAGGGTGGCTAACTCTAGGTGGTGGGTTGAGGCATTGGAGCACTGAGAGAGCTGCTGGCCCCACCTTGACCATTAGCTCATTCCAGACTGTGGCCACCTGGGTCCACACCCACTGGCCGCAAATAAGCCTATTCCTGACCTCAGTGTGGCTTCAGATTTCTCCTTTCAGAATGTGGAAAAGGGTGAGCATTTTACTTTGTCTTCACGACTTCATGACTTCATGACTAAGTCGTTTAGTCATGTCCAACTCTTGACTGTAGCCCACCAGGCTCCTCTGTCCATGGGATTTCCCAGGCAAGAATACTGGAGTAGGTTGCCATTTCCTTCTCCAGGGGATCTTCCCAACCCAGGGATTGAACTCGTGTCTCTTATGTCTCCTGCACTGGCTGGTGGGTTCCTTATCACTAGCGCCACCTTCATGACTGTGGGTAGATAGAAATTATTTCTCAGTTAAAGGAAAATTCCCCAAGGAAATGATCTGCTTTTTTATGTATTTTTTTTCTGTTCCCTTTAATTTTTTTAGTAGGGAGAACAGTTGTTTTTCTGCACTGGGTCGTAGTTGTGGCACGCGGGGTCTTTGAGCTTCATTGGGATCTTACTTGCGGCTTCCAAACTGTTAGCTGTGGCATGCAGGATCTAGTTCCCTGACCAGGGATCAAACCCAGGCCCCCTGCCCTGGGACTCCAGTCATCACCACTGGACCCTCAGGAAGTCCCTGTGTTCCCTTGTAAAACCCCCAGTCTCACTCAGTCCACTGTGTTTAACCAGATGAAATCTGTACCCATGTAAACTCTAAGGTTATCCATGTCTGGGGAAAAAATTCACAAAATATTTTGTTTCTTCTGAGCTGCCTGTGTGTTACAAAGATAAAAGTCAAACAGTACAGATTTTGTTTGTGGTAATTAAGGTTACAGGGATAGTGCAAGTCTCTTTAAAGCTAGCAGATAGCTTTAAACATTTAGTAAAATGTGCATAAGTTTAGCTACGTAGTGATTAGCATCCACATTTCATCATTGCACTGTAACACTTCTTTGAAAAAATGAAATTAGGCTCCTGTGAGTTCAGTTTCCAGAAATGCTACTGTCATTTACCTCTTCTTAGTCAGTGCTGGTCTTTGTACTGTTTTTCTTTCTCTGCCTGCTTCGAAGGCCTCTCCTCTCTCTGACATGATTCAAATCTAACTATTAACTGTACTCCTCTAGATATGAGGAAGCACAGCATGAGTGCCTGTTTGTTTTCATAACTGTAAACTGATGAGGAGCCTTATTTTCCTGTTTTGGAGAGGCAGTTTACTGATATCTTTTAAAAAAATATTTTATTTATTTATTTTGGCCACACTGAGTCTTCGTTGCTGCATGCTGACTTTCTCTAGTTGCAGTGTGCTGGCCTCTCATTGCAGTGGTTTCTCTTGTTGCAGAGCACAGGCTCTAGGTGTGTGGGCTTCAGTAGTTGTGGTGCACGGGGCTTAATGGTTGTGGCACATGGGCGTAGTTGCTCTGCGGCATGTGGTATCTTCCCAGAACAGGGATCCAACCCATGTTCCCTGCGTTGGCAGGCGAATTCTTAACCACTGGACCACCAGCGAAGTCCCCTATACTGATTTCTTAACCTCAGAATGCCTGACTTCAAATCTCAGTTTATCCACGTATCTTTGGTGAGCTTAGCCAAGTTATTTAACTTCTCTGCACCTCAGTTTGCTCACACGTAAAATAGTGATAATAGAAGTGTTAACCCCATTGGGGTTTTGCAGTGAAATGAGTTATATGTAAATCATTTTGAACAGTGTCTGGTACATAGAAAGTACACAGTGTGTTAGTCATCATTTATCATCACCATCCTCCTCATTCACTCCTAAGTTGTTTTGTTTTGGTGCTTTGAGGAGAAGATTTCATGTCTGTGCTTTGCCACTGGTGGGTCTCTCTTGCATTTTGACCAACCTTGTCACTCTGTATATTTAGAAGGAAAAGTTCTTCATAGCTGCTTAGTCGTGAGGTTAGATGGTGAAGGACAGGGAAAGCTGGCAAGCTGCAGTCAATGAGGTCGTGGAGTCGGACACAGCTGAGCAAGAGTAACAACAAAGTTGTCAGGTGCTGCTAGGATTCAGGAGGGTAGATTGCTGTTTTCACTGCCCTGACCTCAGGCACAAAACTATGGGCGAATTTTGCTACGACAGCTTCCCCTGGCAGTCCTCCCCATTGTCTCAGTGAGCTTCCGTTTTAGATCATCCCATAGAACATTGTTTGCTTATTCTTCCCTGCTCCAGATTGCCCAAGTATCTTTTTCCATCCTGAACTAACTTTCACTTCTCAGAGATGGAAAAGAGCAAAAGGATGAAGTGTTAATCCTG
>SJXQ01000695.1:0-17511 GCA_006408695.1 Aepyceros melampus | reverse complement strand
CTCAATATCCAAAAAACTAAGATCATGGCATCTAGTCTCATCACTTCATGGCAAATAAAGTGGGGAAGGAATGGAAACATTGGCAAATTTTATTTTCTTGGGAACAAAAATCACTGCACAAGGTAACTGCAGCCATGAAATTAAAAGACACTTGCTCCATGGAGGAAAATCTATGACAAATCTAGACAGCGTATTAAAAAGCAGAGACCTCACTTTGCTGACAAAGATTCCTATAGTCAAAGCTATGATTTTTCCATTAGTCATGTATGGGTGTGAGAGTTGGACCATAAAGAAATCTGAGCACTAAAGAATTGTTGCTTTCAAATTGTGGTGCTGGAGAAGATTCTTGAGATTCCCTTTGACAGCAAGAAGATCAAGCCAGTCAATTCTAAAGGAAATCAACCTTGAATATTCATTGGAAGAATTGATGATGAAGCTGAAGTTCCTATACTTTGGCTAAGTGGCAAATTTTATTTTCTTGGGAACAAAAATCACTGCACAAGGTGACTGCAGCCATGAAATTAAAAGACACTTGCTCCATGGAGGAAAATCTATGACAAATCTAGACAGCATATTAAAAAGCAGAGACATCACTTTGCTGACAAAGATTCCTATAGTCAAAGCTATGATTTTTCCATTAGTCATGTATGGATGTGAGAGTTGGACCATAAAGAAATCTGAGCACTAAAGAATTGATGCTTTCAAATTGTGGTGCTGGAGAAGATTCTTGAGATTCCCTTTGACAGCAAGGAGATCAAGCCAGTCAATTCTAAAGGAAATCAACCTTGAATATTCATTGGAAGAACTGATGATGAAGCTGAAGCTCCTATACTTTGGCCACCTCATGCAAAGAACTGACTCCCTGGGAAAGACTCTGATGCTGGGAAAGATTGAAGGCAGGAGGAGAAGGGGGCAACAGAGGATGAATGGTATCACTGACTCAATGGACATGAGTTTGAGCAAACTCTGGGAGATAGTGAAAGACAGGGAAGCCTGGAGAGCTACAGTCCATGGCAACCGCCAAGAATTGGACACAATTTAGCTACTGAAAAAACATGAAATCTGTGCTGGAAAACCCAGTTTTACTTACTGTTAACAAATTACTCTCATTAGATAATACTAAACTTTGTGTGTCGGGATGAAGTTGGAAGCCAGTGCAGAGAAGGCTAAGATAGCAGAAGAAAAGACGGTCTAGATCCAGCAATTCCACTTCTTTGAGTATCTAATCAAAGGAAATAAAAACAGAATACTGAAGAGGTATATACATACTCAATGCTTTTTGCAGCATTATTCACAATACTCAAGATACAGAAATAAACTCAGTGCTTGTCAAAAGAAGAGATAAAGATGTGGCATATATTTATAGATATAGATACAGACATAGGTATAGATATATACATTAGTATATCTGAATGTTATTCAGCCATGACACAGGGCATCCTGCAATTAATGACAGCATGGATGGATCTTGAAGATGTTATGCTAAGTGATATAAGTCAGACCAAGTCAAATACTATAGGATATCATTTATATGGAATCTAAATAGTCAAGGGCTTCCCTGGTGGCTCAGAGGGTAAAGCGTCTGCCTGCAATGTGGGAGACCTGGGTTCGGTCCGTGGGTTAGGAAGATCCCCTGGAGAAGGAAATGGCAACCCTCTCCAGTATTCTTGCCTGGAGAATCCCATGGATGGAGGAGCCTGGTGGGCTACAGTCTAGGGGGTCGCAAAGAGTTGGACACAACTGAGTGACTTAACTTTCACTTTCACTAAATAGTCAAACAGTGAATAAAATGAATAAAATGAATAAAAACAGTGAATAAAATGGTGGTTAGCAGGGAATGGAGGTGGTGGTGGATAGGACAGTTATTAAAGGGTACAAACTTGCAACGGGTAGCAAGTCAGCCCTACAGATCTCATGGACAGTATAATATAAACCGCATTGTGTTATATACATCAAAGTTGCTCAGAGACTAGATCTTAATTATGTGTGTGTGTCTGTGTGTGTGTGTGTGTTCAGTCATTCAGCTGTGTCTGACTCTGTGACTCCATGGACTGTAGACCTCCAGGCTTCTCTGTTCATGGGATTGTCCAGGCAAGAATACTGGAACGGGTTACCATTTCCTCCTCTAGGGGATCTTCCTGACCTAGGATCGAACCCACATCTCCCGTGCCTCCTGCATTGGCAGGTGGATTCTTTACCACTGCACCACCTGGAAAGCCCCTAGATCTTAATTATTCTAACCACTGAAAAAAAAAATAATTGTGACAGGTTATAGAAATGCTGATTATCACTACAATGGCAACCATATTAATTAATACATTAAATCAGCATGTTATATATCTTATTTATACAGTTATATTTCAATTAGGAAGGTAGTAAATTTCATAAATTTAACAAAACAAAAAATTATTTTTATTAAAGATGTTTGATTTAGGTTGGCTGGATGTCTGTATACAAGACATTAGTTTTCTTTACACGTTATCCTGCTGCTGGTGCTGCTGTTAAGTCGCTTCAGTCATATCTGACTCTGTGCGACCCCATAGACGGTAGCCCACCAGGCTCCTCTGTCCCTGGGATTCTCCAGGCAAGATCACTGGAGTGGGTTGCCATTTCCTCCAATGAATGAAAGTGAAAAGTGAAAGTGAAGTTGCTCAGTCATCTAACACCTTATTTAAGAAGAAACAAACAGTGTGAGTGAATGTAAGCTTCCATTCTCTAAGAAAGATAAGAAATTGCTTCTTGCTGAATCTTCTTGATGTACAATAGAAGTGGAAGATAGGACACATGGGCTAATAGAAACGCCACATGCACACACACACAAAAATACACAAATACATACATTAAGGGAGTCACAGGTGAATGATAGGCTTATCCAAAGGCTCGTAAATATTGATAGGATGAGCTGATGTCTGTTTGTTACCCATTAATAAATAAGCAAACTATCTGCATGTTGATAGATTGGCTTGTTATAAGTTGTTGGTTATCAGTTGTTGATGGGTAGAGTTGGTTTTATATCTAAGCTCTGCTCCTTACCAACTAGGTTTTCTTGGAAAAGTTATTTAATCTCTCTATTAAATCACACTATTTAATAATAGTATGAAATTATGCATGTTGCTATAACAGCATGGTTCTTTTTTTGCATCTTTATGCCTTAGTATATATTATTATTTTGACCAGAGTACTTTTCCCACTCTTTTTTTTTCCTGATAAAAAAATACATTTGTCCTTTAAAATTAAGTTTAATATTACCTTTTTGAAGCCTTCCTCAACTCTTCACTGTTTGTTTAATCTTACTCTTCTCCTGGTTCTCTTTTATATAATTCTGTTATGAAAGTTATTTAATTTGTTCAAAAGTCTATCTCTTTCACAATATTTTTTCACACAAAAACAGAATCTTTATTCCTTTAGGACAGAAACCGTGTCTTGTATTGATTCTTGAGGACCAATTCCAGTGTGGTGTCTGGGCCTCTTTAGTAATGTCTGTTGACTGAATGAATAAATTAATAAATGAATGTGTTAAGATATTTCTGGAACAAAGTAAGTAAAGTGAAGTCAATCAATCGTGTCCGACTCTTTGCAACCCCATGGACTGTAGCCTACCAGGCTCCTCAGTCCATGGGATTTTCCAGGCAAAAATACTGGAGTGGGTTGCCATTTCCTTCTCAAGGGGATCTTCCCGACCCAGGGATTGAACCCAGGTCTCCTGCATTGTAGGCAGACGCTTTACCATGTGAGCTACCAGGGAACAAAGTAAAGGCAATACAAAAAGTTCATATTTGAGAATCAGTGTGAAAGTACTATTGCTCAGTTGTATCCGACTCTTTGTGACCCCATGGCTCCTCTGACTAAGGAGAATCAGTAGGGTTCACTAAAAACAAGTATATGCAATTAAACTCATTTATATTTATAGCATGTTTCTCACAAGATATAGCTGTCTCTCCAAATCCATTTTCCTTATTCCATAGAAATAGAATAGTTAATTTTTATTGGGCACACAAGCATACAGAATTTTTAAAAGTGCACTTTTCAGCTTTCTTGGCAGTGAGATACAACTATCTGACTATCTTTTGGACAGTGAGATATACATGTCTCATAGAATGTCATGTAGCAGCTGCCAGAATCTTTTCCTAAGGTGAATTTGTATTATCCATTTTTCTTTATTTTTCCTCTTTGCTGCTGCCTGAAATGTGAGTGTAATAATCGGAGTTTGGAGCAGTTATCATGAATAATGAGTTAATCTTGAGATCGGAGGCTGTGCCTGATGAAGAAACAAGATAGAAAGAACCTGGTATTTTGAGAACTGTGAAAAAGAGCAACCATACTAGCTGTAGACTGCCCTTCTCAAACTATTAAGTGACAGATAAATTTCTATTACATTTTATATATTTTATTCTGATTCTCTGTTATATATACTGTGAATTAGTTGATGGAATTTAGGGTATAACCAACTATTCAGAGCTGAGTATACAGTATTCTGAAATATACATACTGCAGAGATATTAAGAAACTTGCTTAATGCTACGGGGCTAGTAAGTGATGAGATACAAAAAGCCCTTGGACTTCTTTCCTTCTAGTTTTGTGGCATCATGTACTTTTCCTTAGTCCTTTGTGTCCTTATATGTGGGAAATTAAAAAGGTCATTACAGATGGTGGTCATAAATGAGGGGGTGCATTTTGAAGGTTTAAATGCTCAATAAATGTCCACTAGTTTCCCCACTAGAACTGACTCTGCTAGATCTTTGAGAGCAGAGAAGTATTATTGACACAGTTTATCAGAATTTCAGTAAAGCAGTTTTTAAATTCTCTTGAATACAGCATGCTTGTAGGCAAAATAGAGAAATATGTTAAGTGATAGAGCAGTTTAATAAATTCTTAGCTTACCCCCAAGTGTGTTGTTTAATAAATGATTGTCACCTTGGAAGGAGGTATCTTGTGGCATGTCATAAAATTCTTTATTTAGTCTTATAAATTTTCATCAATGACTTGGATGAAGGAACATTTATCAGATTTGTAAGTGATGCAATGTTGGCAAGGGAAGCAATTATTTCCGGTAATAGAATCAAAGTTCAACTATTTTACCCAACAGACTTAACTTATAGACCTAAATTAACAAGAATCTGAACACACACACACACAAACCCAAACAGAGATTCCAAATACACAATGAAAATATCAATTGCAAAATATAGGACTGGAACACCTGGCTTAACAGAAACTCAGATTAAGTTTAGTAAGTAAGTAAGTAAAGTCACTCAGTCGTGTCCAACTCTTTGTGACCCCATGGACTGCAGCCCACCAGGCTCCTCAGTCCATAAGATTCTCCAAACAAGAATACTGGAGTGGGTTGCCATTTCCTTCTCCAAGGGATCTTCCTGACCCAGGGATCGAACCCAGGTCTCCCACATTGGAGGCAGATGCTTTAACCTCTGAGCCACCAAGCTTAATGGGTACCAGTAGTAATTAGGAAATGTTATGATATTAATTTTTGCTCAAAATCTAGATTAGAGCTTGTCCAAGCAAGGTTTATAGACAACTCAGCTCAGAATTCTTTGCAATTAAAAAAAAAATCATATTCAGTCCAAGTATACCAGTTTCTGAGAAAATATATATGCGTTTCAATGCTAAGTGAAATTAGGCAGACAGAAAGACAGTACAGCATGATTTCTTGCACGTTTATGTGCAATCTTAAAAACAAAGCAAACAAATAAAGCAAAATAGGTGTGAAATCAGATGCAGAGAACAAACTTGTGTTGCCAGAGGGCAAAGGGGTAGGGGTTGAAACATGAAGGGGATTAAGAGGTACAAACCTCCAACTCTAAAATAAATAAATCATGGAGATATAATGTACAGCATAGAAACTGGAGTCAATAAATTTTAATCAACATTTTTATGGTGACAGGGAAACAGTGGAAACAGTGTCAGCCTTTATCTTTTTGGGCTCCAAAATCACTGCTGATGGTGACTGCAGCCATGAAATTAAAAGATACTCGTTGGAAAAAAAGTTATGACCAACCTAGGTAGCATATTCAAAAGCAGAGACATTACTTTGCCGACTAAGGTCCGTCTAGTCAAGGCTATGGTTTTTCCTGTGGTCGTGTATGGATGTGAAAGTTGGACTGTGAAGAAAGCTGAGTGCCGAAGAATTGATGCTGTTGAACTGTGGTGTTGGAGAAGACTCTTGAGAGTCCCTTGGACTGCAAGGAGATCCAACCAGTCCATTCTGAAGGAGATCAGCCCTGGGATTTCTTTGGAGGGAATGATGCTGAAGCTGAAGCTCCAGTACTGTGGCCACTTTATGCGAAGAGTTGACTCATTGGAAAAGACCCTGATGCTGGAAGGGATTGGGGGCAGGAAGAGAAGGGGACGACCGAGGATGAGATGGCTGGATGGCATCACGGACTCAATGGACATGAGTCTGAGTGAACTCCGGGAGTTGGTGNTAGATTAGAGCTTGTCCAAGCAAGGTTTATAGACAACTCAGCTCAGAATTCTTTGCAATTAAAAAAAAAAATCATATTCAGTCCAAGTATACCAGTTTCTGAGAAAATATATATGCGTTTCAATGCTAAGTGAAATCAGGCAGACAGAAAGACAGTACAGCATGATTTCTTGCACGTTTATGTGCAATCTTAAAAACAAAGCAAACAAATAAAGCAAAATAGATGTGAAATCAGATACAGAGAACAAACTTGTGTTGCCAGAGGGCAAAGGGGTAGGGGTTGAAACATGAAGGGGATTAAGAGGTACAAACCTCCAACTCTAAAATAAATAAATCATGGAGATATAATGTACAGCATAGAAACTGGAGTCAATAAATTTTAATCAACATTTTTATGGTGACAGGGAAACAGTGGAAACAGTGTCAGCCTTTATCTTTTTGGGCTCCAAAATCACTGCTGATGGTGACTGCAGCCATGAAATTAAAAGATACTCGTTGGAAAAAAAGTTATGACCAACCTAGGTAGCATATTCAAAAGCAGAGACATTACTTTGCCGACTAAGGTCCGTCTAGTCAAGGCTATGGTTTTTCCTGTGGTCGTGTATGGATGTGAGAGTTGGACTGTGAAGAAAGCTGAGTGCTGAAGAATTGATGCTGTTGAACTGTGGTGTTGGAGAAGACTCATGAGAGTCCCTTGGACTGCAAGGAGATCCAACCAGTCCATTCTGAAGGAGATCGGCCCTGGGATTTCTTTGGAGGGAATGATGCTGAAGCTGAAGCTCCAGTACTTTGGCCACCTTATGTGAAGAGTTGACTCATTGGGAAAGACCCTGATGCTGGAAGGGATTGGGGGCAGGAAGAGAAGGGGACAACCGAGGATGAGATGGCTGGATGGCATCACGGACTCAATGGACGTGAGTCTGAGTGAACTCCGGGAGTGGTGATGGACAGGGAGGCCTGGCGTGCTGCAATTCATGGGGTCCCAAAGAGTCAGACGTGACTGAGTGACTGAACTGAACTGAACTGATGGTAACTCATCTTATAATAGTGATCATTTCATAATATTAAAATGCAGAATCACTATGTCATATACTTGAAATATAGTTTGTATGTTAGTTAAAGCTCAATATAAATAAATAAATTAACCCCAAACATTTCATGGGAGAGAAAGGCTTTGGATTTTGAAAAACATTGGTTTGGATAAGTAGAATCCCCTCTTCAGAACATTCTCTTTTCTTCTTGAAACTGCATATTAAGAGACTTACTATTAACTCTGCCCATCTAGAATTAGACCTCCATTTGGCAAAGGATAAAGAGGCCATGCTGCAAAAGAAAACAAATGAGAAATTGGGAATATTTATACTGTGAAAGACTAGCCCAGAAAGGATCATCGTAACAATCTTCTCATACTCTAATTGTTTTCCTTTAGAAGCAGAACGTGGATACAATAACACAGAGTCAATACTACAGTGTTACCTAAGAAAAAGCTTGGGTTCAGTCAGATCAAACACATACATATTTGTGGTTGTCATTTCCCTGAAATTATTCAGGCAGAGCCCTGAGAATATCCTTCGAGAGGACCTCTCATTTTGGCAGGGGGACTCCCGTTTATCCATGGGGTCACAAAGAGTCAGACAGGACTGAGCAACTAACATTTCTATTTCTGTTTCATTAGATGTTACCTGGTGTTTCTCCTTTTTTGAATATGTTTGGTACTTTTTCTTTTAGCTTTTCATTTTGTTCAATTGTTACTGTCCAGAGTTCTTGGTCACCTCAATCAATACAAATTGATCAGAGGCCAGACAAGAAATTCAGGCAAGGCTTTATTGGAGCCCCTGCTGAAGCAGGCGGGTATAAGAACAAACAATGAGCTCCCTTGCTTACTCCCTCTCTGAGGGGGCTGAGCTAGTTCTTTATATGGGAGTGAGGGTAGGGGTGTGCCAAAGATCTTGGTCAGAGAGATGGCTTAAGTGATATGCACACCCCTTTGTGATGTTGTGTGCAGTGGGACGTGCAGAGTACGCTGCTTTTGCTCTCAATCCCCTGATTTTGCTCCTAGCTCTTTAGTAGCAGTAGCTAGACTTCTTTGTTTTTTTTTGCATCTTTTGTCCAGAATTTCCTTAAAATGCTCATGCACACAGTTATTTTTAGTCCCTTATGGTTTCTTTGTGTATTGTAGCTCAAGGAGATGGTTGTCAAGTGCAAGCTTTGGAGCACTATAGCAAAGGATCCTGGGTCCTAAAGTGTCTCACAATCACTTTCATTGGTAAATAACCAAGAATTCCTATGTTAATACCTAACAACAAAGCAACCATATTTAAGGGAGTGGCTACCTACTCCAGTATTCTTGTCTGCAGAATGCCATGGACTGAGGAGACTGGTGGGCTACAGTCCATGGGGTCACAGAGTCAGACACAGATGAGTGATTAACACTTTCACTTTCTTTTCACTTAGTAATTTAGAATTTTTGCACCTAAAGAACCAAATTGTGACCTTTCCAATTCATTCTGGAAGATGTAAGGTCATCTCTACAAACAAAAACTATATACAATATGATTTTCCTTAATTAATTAAAAGCACCAGATATTTTAATTTATTGATGAAAAAGTTCTGAAATGTGCCCTATTTTCATGTGGAGTAGCTGTATATTATTAAAAATATGTACTGTTCAATAAACATATGTGGTTCTAAAATCTTGATAAAAACATATATCTTGATTTTGAGGCAGGGGGGATGTTAGACTAGTGTTGATCTTGAAGCTTGTTCATAGATAAGCCTACTGCTGATAGATTTGGCCAGCATTTGTCAAGGAATTTTACAGTGTGAGCATTAGTGCTGAAAAAAGATATGGAGTGTATAATTCCACAAAGGGTGAAATCATTGATTGGTGTAAGCTTTTTCCTGTTGGTACCTTCAGAACTGACTGAGCTAGCAAGAAATACAAAATCTATCTTATTATATCTTCATATGATTGTGTTTATTGTCCTTGGAATAAGATTAAAAATTAACTGAGCTTTAAGGTCAAATTTTTATCAACATTATTTTAAAAATCCATTAATTCTTAAAGAGTTACATTTCCACAGAATTCCTAGCTAATAATGTTTTACACTCTTAATGATGTAAGAGAAATGATATTTGCAGATAATAAATCCCAAAGTTATTTAATACTGTTTGCTACCAATTTAATGCATTAGTCATTGAGCAGATGCCCATAAAAATATACTTAAAATTTTTTCAATTAATTAACTCCTACTCTGAACAGAGCATGTGCATTGTGACACATGCCTCCTAAGAGTATAGACAGTTGAGCATGAATTAATGTATTTAAGGGCTTCCTAGGTGGCACTTAGTAGTAAAGAATCCTCCTGCCATTGCAGGAGACATTGGTCCTTGGTTCTGGAAGATCCTCTGTAGAAGTGAATGGCACCCTACTCCAGTATTCTTGCCTGTAAAATCCCATGGACAGAAGTGCCTGGCAGGTCCATGGGGTTGCAAAGGGCTGGACACAACTGAACACATAGGGTAACATGTTTAAAACAGTGTGTTAAGAAGTAAGTTAAAATAATAAGTAAGGATATATCTTTTAAATCAGGATTGACAACTTCTCTGTTTTGAGGTGGTAGAGTTAAACATACTTCAGGAAGTTGAAATTAAGTAAATAGAATGAGAAAGTTAAATTATGATAATCATCATGTAGGAATTAGAGCACAAATTTGCAAAAAATTACCCCTCTGGAGATAGAGTGACTTCCTCACCTAGAAACATTTCTATGGCAGAATTAATGTAAAGAGAGATTATATTATTTAGCAGAAAAGTGTTAGTTGTTCATGGAAACATAAAAAGAAAGGTCTCAGTGGCAAATATTGCTTATGTGTATACCAATTGTGTCCATGGTTTGAAAGGGTGGGATCTGTAGACTGCTCTAGTCTAGGTCAGGCATATTTTTGTCTCAGGCCTGGAAAGGGCATATTAGATAGTCTTGGCTTATGTTAATACTTTTCATCATATGATTAATGATTTTAAAAATTTTAATCAAATTGTATGTACACAAACGCTGTATATCTATAAAGCATTTTACAAAAGGCAGTAGTCTTTTTCCCATCTTCCAGCCAGATTTCAGCAAGTCCTTCACCTGCACCTTTCTTCATCTGACTTTCTTATTGATTCTTTCAGAATTTACAGTTATATTAGTTTACGTTGGGCTTCCCAGGTGGCGCTAGTAGCAAAGAAGCCTCCTGCCAATCCAGGACACATAAGAGATACAGGTTCAATCCTTGGGTTGGGAAGATCCTCTGGAGAAGGAAATGGCAACCTTCTCCAGTATTCTTGCCTGGAGAATCTCATTGACAGGGGAACCTAGTGGGCTACAGTCCATAGGATGACAAAGAGTTGGACACGACTGAAGTGACTTAGCATAGCATAGCATAGCATTCTTCTCTTCTTTTCACAGCTATTTGTAAGTCCTCCTCAGACAGCCATTTTGCTTTTTTGCATGTCTTTTCCATGGGGATGGTCTTGATCCCTGTCTCCTGTACAATGTCACGAACCTCATTCCATAGTTCATCAGGCACTCTATCTATCAGATCTAGTCCCTTAAATCTATTTCTCACTTCCACTGTATAATCATAAGGGATTTGATTTAGGTCTACCTGAATGATCTAGTGGTTTTCCCTACTTTCTTCAATTTAAGTCTGAATTTGGCAATAAGGAGTTCATGATCTGAGCCACAGTCAGCTCCTGGTCTTGTTTTTGCTGACTGTATAGACCTTCTCCATCTTTGGCTGCAAAGAATATAATCAGTCTGATTTCTGTGTTGACCATCTGATGATGTCCATGTGTAGAATCTTCTCTTGTGTTGTTGGAAGAGGGTGTTTGCTATGACCAGTGCATTTTCTTGGCAAAACTCTATTAGTCTTTGCCCTCCTTCATTCCATATTCCAAGGCCAGATTTGCCTGTTACTCCAGGTGTTTCTTGACTTCCTACTTTTGAATTCCAATCCCCTATAATGAAAAGGATATGTTTTTTGGGTGTTAGTTCTATAGCGTCTTGTAGGTCTTCATAGAACCATCCAACTTCAGCTTCTTCAGCATTAATGGTTGAGGCATAGCCTTGGATTACTGTGATATTGAATGGTTTGCCTTGGAAACAAACAGAGATCATTCTGTCGTTTTTGAGATTGCATCCAAGTACTGCATTTCAGACTCTTTTGTTGACCATGATGGCTACTCCATTTCTTCTAAGGGATTCCTGCCCACAGTAGTAGATATAATGGTCATCTGAGTAAAATTCACCCATTCCAGTCCATTTTAGTTCGCTGATTCCTAGAATGTTGATGTTCACTCTTGCCATCTCCTGTTTGACCACTTCCAATTTGCCTTGATTCATGGACTTAACATTCCAGGTTCCTATGCAACATTGCTCTTGACAGCATTGGACCTTGCTTCCATCACCAGTCACATCCACAGCTGGGTATTGTTTTTGCTTGGCTCCATCCCTTCATTCTTTCTGGAGTTATTTCTCCACTGATCTCCAGTAGCATATTGGGCACCTACTGACCTGGGGAGTTCCTCTTTCAGTTTCCTATCTTTTTGCCTTTTCATACTATTCATGGGGTTCTCAAGGCAAGAATACTGAAGTGGTTTGCCATTCCCTTCTCCAGTGGACCACATTCTGTCAGATCATGGCTCAGATCATGACCTCCTTATTGCCAAATTCAGAAATAAATTGAAGAAGGTAGAGAAAACCACTGGACCATTCAGGTATGACCTCGCTCAAATCCCTTACTATTATACAATGGAAGTGAAAATAGATTCAAGGGATTAGATCTGGTAGACAGAGTGCCTGAAGAACTATGGATGGAGGTTTGTGACATTGTACAAGAGACAGTGATCAAGACCATCCTCAAGAAAAAGAAATGGAAAAAGGCAAAATGGCTGTCTGAGGAGGCCTTACAAATAGCTGAGAAAAGAAGAGAAGCTAAAGATAAAGGAGAAAAGGAAAGATATACCCATTTGAATGCAGAATTCAAAAGAATAGCAAGGAGAGATAAGAAAGCCTTCCTCAATGATCAATGCAAAGAAATAAAAGAAAACAAGAGAATGGGAAAGACTAGAGATCTCTTCAAGAAAATTAGAGATACCAAGGGAACAATTTCATGCAAAGATGGGCACAATAAAGGACAGAAATGGTATGGACCTAACAAAAGCAGAAGATATTAAGAAGAGGTGGCAAGAATACACAGAAGAACTATACAAAAAAGATCCTCATGACCCAGATAACCACGATGGTGTGATCACTCACCTAGAGCCAGGCATCCTGGAATGGGAAGTCAAGTGGGCTTTAGGAAGCATCACTATGAACAAAGCTAGTGGAGGTGATGGAATTCCAGTTGAGCTATTTCAAATCCTGAAAGATGATGCTGTGAAAGTGCTGCACTCAATATGCCAGCATATTTGGAAAACTCAGCAGTGGCCACAGGGCTGGAAAATGTCAGTTTTCATTCCAATCCCAAAGAAAGGTAATGCCAAAGAATGCTCAAACTACTGCACAATTGCACTCATCTCACATGCTAGTAAAGTAATGCTCAAAATTCTCCAACTCAGGCTTCAGCAATACATGAAGCACGAACTTCTAGATGTTCAAGCTGGTTTTAGAAAAGACAGAGGAACCAGAGATCAAATTGCAAACATCTGCTATATCATCGGAAAAGCAAGAGAGTTCCAGAAAAATGTCTATTTCTGCTTTATTGACTATGCCAAAGCCTTTGTATGGATCCCAGTAAACTGTGGAAAATTCTGAAAGAGATGGGAATACCAGACCACCTGACCTGTTTCTTGAGAAACCTATGTGCAGATAAGGAAGAAACATTTAGAACTGGACATGGAACAACAGACTGGTTCCAAATAAGAAAAGGAGTATGTCAAGTCTGTATATTGTCACCCTGCTGATTTAACTTATATGCAGAGTATATCTCAAAGAAAGGCAATGCCAAAGAATGTTCAAACTACCACACAAACTACCACACTCCCTCATCTCACATGCTAGCAAAGCAATGCTCAAAATTCTCCAAGCTGGGCTTCAACAGTATGTGAACCATGAACTTCCAGATGTTCAAGCTGGATTTAGAAAAGGCAGAGGAACCAGAGATCAAATTGCCAACATCTGTTGGATCAAGAAAAAGAGAGTTCCAGAAAAACATCTACTTCTGCTTTATTGACTACACCAAAGCCTTTGACTGTGTGGATCACAACAAACTGTGGAAAATTCTGAAAGAGAAGGGAATACCAGACCACCTGACCTGCCTTCTGAGAAATCTGTATGCAGGTCAAGAAGCAACTGTTAGAACTGGACATGGAACAACAGACTGGTTCCAAATAAGAAAAGGAGTACGTCAAGGCTGTATGTTGTCACCCTGCTTATTTAACTTCTATGCAGAGTACATCATGAGAAATGCTGGACTGGATGAAGTACAAGCTGGAATCAAGATCGCCAGGAGAAATATCAATAACATCAGATATGCAGATGACACCACAATTATGGCAAAAGCGAGGAAGAACTAAAGAGCCTCTTGATCAAAGTGAAAGAGGAGAGTGAAGAAGTTGGCTTCAAAGTCAACATTCAGAAAACTAAGATCATGGCATCTGGTCTCATCACTTCATGGCAAACAAATGGGGAAACAATAGAAACAATGACAGACTTTATTTTTTGGGGCTCCAAAATCACTGCAGATGGTGACTGCAGCCATGAAATTAAGACACTTGCTTCTTGGAAGAAAAATTATGACCAACCTAGACAACATATTAAAAAGCAGAGACCTTACTTTGCCAACAAAGGTCCGCCTAGTCAAAGGTTTGGTTTGTCCAGTAGTCATGTATGGATGTGAGAGTTGGACTATAAAGAAAGGTGAGCGCCAAAAAATTGATGCTTTTGAACCATGGTGTTGCAGAAGACTCTTGAGAGTCCCTTGGACTTCAAGGAGATCCAACCAGTCCATCCTAAAGGAAATAGTCCTGAATATTCATTGGAAGGACTGATGCTGAAGCTGAAACTCCAATCCTTTGGCCACCTGATGCGAAGAGCTGATTCATTGGAAAAGACCCTGATGCTGGGAAAGAATGGGAGGAGAAGGGGATGACAGAGGATGAGATGGTTGGATGGCATCACTGACTCAATGGACATGAGTTTGAGCAAGCTCTGGGAGTTGGTGATGGACAGGGAATCCTGGCGTGCTGCAGTCCATGGAGTTGCAAAGAGTCAGACACGACTGAGCAACTGAACTGAACTGAGAAGACAACCACGTCTAAGCCACACCCCAGTGGGGACCTGAGCCTCCTGGGGCCTCTTCCTGTAGGGCTAGCAAGTGGTGGGTCTAGGATTCAATTCAGCTCTGCCACTGCCTGGCTGTGTGACTGCTTGGGCAAGTCACTCAACTTCTCTGTAACTCAACGTCTTCATCTGTAAAATGGGGGTGATGACAGCAGTATATAACTCACAGGATGATTGTGAGCATGACATGAGCTAAGAGATCCAAAGCTTGCTTGGGACAGTTTAGGACAGGTTGGCCCATGGTAAGTGGTCAATATGCATATGTAATATGTCATACATAATTGTTTCTTCCCAGTCCAAACTCAGGAATCAAACACACACACACACACACACACACACACACACACACACATTTCAGCCTCAAAACCCTCCCTACTTGCCACCCAGATATAGAACCCTCTCTACTTGCCAAACAAGACATATTTGAAACAGAGCTGTTTTTCCTCATTATCCAGCCTCTCCCTACTCAACATCAAAAATGCAGGAACCAAATATATTCAGAAAAATTGTCTGAACTCTCACTATCCAAATACAGGAAGTGAATGGACTTTGATACATTTCTGAGATAGGACTCAATCTCTGAGCTGTCCTATTCCTTTTTCACTTTCCCTTTTCCTTTTCCTCACTCTCTGAGCTTTCCTTACTCACCAGGCAAAATAACAGGAACCAAACATATTTCTATAACGAGATGCCCTTACTATCCAATCCTTGCCACTGGAGCACAGGAAAATTAGTAGATCTGAACACATTTCTGAGTTAAAGCCATTATCCTTTACTACCTGAACTCTCCCTACTCACTCGTAAAATGCTAAAACAAAATACCTTCAGATAACTTAGTATCTTTCACTGTGTGAACTATTCAAACTCTCCTCTCAGAACTTGGGTACCAAATACACTAGAAGAGCGAGAGATGTCTGTGTTGTCATTAACAGGTTTGGATAAATGAAACAGGTCCATTATTTCATTATTCAAACTCTCACCATTCTCTATGAGAAATACAGGAATAAAACAGAATTGAATGACATGTTACCTCCTCACTACTCAAATTCTCCTTGTCTGTCTTCAAAATCAAGGAGATTCAGACAGTGAGAGAACTTCGTATTTTTTCTTGATATTACTGTCACTACTGGATGGATGGGCCTGATTCTAACAGACCCCCACCACACACCCAATACACACAGACCTGCCCGCAGAGGTAGGATGGACTTAGCATCAAGATTTGTATTGCTTCCTGCTGAGAGGAAAAGGATAAACTCCTGCCTGCATCCTACCTCTACCAAGCCCTGAAGCCTCTGGCCTAGAATGGACTTTTTTCAGGCCAGGAAAGCAGGGATCATTGCACCCAGGACCAAGACCAGGAGATGGGGATAACATGATCTAGAGGACTCACATCAGCCCCCAATGTAGCAAGGCTGGAAACATGACCCAGACTTCACAGACTCCCAGAGAGTCACTGAATAATTTAGGGTGCTCTTTCACACTTGGGGAGTGGGGGGGGGGGCAGGAACAGTTCCACGCCCTCCTGGGGCAGGGAGAGAAATGCAATTTCTGTGTGAGATCACTGGGTGGGGGATGAGAGAAATCACATGTGAAAACTCCCTCAGTCGCAGGGGCCCACAAGGTTGTTTGCTATTTATTTGCTCATGCTAAGAAAAGCTTCTGGGATGAATTTCAGAGATAATGGGTACAGTGGAACCTCCAAGTTCAAAGGGAAAGTATAATGGACCCCTGTCCTTCTGGGCTCAGAGGAGATGGAAAGTGGATGTTACGAAGAAGAGAGATCTGAATGGCATAGAAGGGCATGGTAAGGGGCAGAGAAGGGGCCTGGGGTTGGGACAGGATGAAGGGACAGAACAGGAAGGAGTATAGGGAACAAAACAGAATCAGAGTCATTGTAGGATGGGGGTCAAAAGACGGAGAAGGAGCCAGGACACTGGCCAGAGAAAGGGATAGAGTGAGGTTCAGTAAAGGCCAGAGAAAAAGTAGGGGACCAAAGAGCAGGCAGGGATCAGGGTCAGTATAAAAGGGCAGTCAGAAGACATGATGGAGGACAGGCCAAGACAGTAGTCAAGGAAGAGGGTAGGGAAAAGAGCAGGTTCAGGATGGAGGTAAGGAGCAGGAAAAGATCTGGACAGAATGTAGATAGGACAGTGGTGGGCCTAGGGAAGACAACGGGAAACAGCACAGACTTGGGGGCAGGGGCATGGCAGGAGGCAAGAGGGAGAGTCTAAAGGTGATGGGCCAGGATGGAGTTCAGGAGTCAGGAAGGGGACCTGGGGGGGAAAGTACAGAAATCAGAGGCTGGGAATC
Source organism: Aepyceros melampus (assembly GCA_006408695.1). Taxonomy (NCBI): domain Eukaryota; kingdom Metazoa; phylum Chordata; class Mammalia; order Artiodactyla; family Bovidae; genus Aepyceros; species Aepyceros melampus. The sequence continues at coordinate 436 of SJXQ01000695.1, read as the reverse complement.
AGGACAGACCTGGATCAGACTGGAGTTTAGCAGACAGGACATGACTGGTAGGGGTCCAGAGACTGGACTAGAGTTTAGGCAACAGGCACGTGAAGCATCAGGACAAAAACTGGGGTGATCAAGACAAGGCAAGATGAGCTTCGGAGATGGAACAGGGTCAGGCAAGGATCTGGGGTCAGGTGAAGGATGCTTTGGGGTCAGGACTGGATTTGGGGGTCAAAACAAAGGTTGCGGATCACACCAGGCCAGAATATGGTTAGTCAGGGGTCAGTTCAGAGGTCCTTGGGCCAAAACTGGCAGGGGTTCCAGATTTAAAAAGATGTAGCCAGGTAAGTCAGGGGTCGAGAGGGAGACCAAGGAGTCAGAGGTCGGGGGTGCGAGCGTAGGTACATCGCTGGTCGGCGTTTCTGGGCCTTCACCCCACCCTGTCTCCTCT
>SJXQ01000694.1:280333-314503 GCA_006408695.1 Aepyceros melampus | reverse complement strand
TATTGCTGAAGTCTGGCTTGGAGAATTTTGAGCATTACTTTACTAGCATGTGAGATGAGTGCAATTGTTCGGTAGTTGGAGCATTCTTTGGCATTGCCTTTCTTTGGAATTGGGATGAAAACTGACCTTTTCCAGTCCTGTGGCCACTGCTGAGTTTTCCAGATTTTCTGGCATATGGAGTGCAGCACTTTCACAGCATCATCTTTCAGGATTTGAAACAGCTCAACTGGCATTCCATCACCTCCACTAGCTTTGTTCGTAGTGATGCTTTCTAAGGCCCACTTGACTTCACATTCCAAGATGTCTGGCTCTAGATTAGTCATCACATCATCATGATTATCTGGGTCGTGAAGATCTTTTTTGTTCATTTTCCCCCTAGATCTGTCTAAAAGTGCTAGGAAAGCTAATACCTCAGTATCAATAAGTAATGCTAGCCCAATATCTTGATTTTTGAATATTGATCCCCACTAAAAGGAAATAGAGCTATCAGTAGGATTCACAGACTCTAGGACTGGACCAGAGATAGTATAAGATGTAGCTAAGATGCCTTTCCATACTATAATATAAGTGCTCAAAAATCATGAGGATAATTCCAAAGGATCCAGAAACCAACATGAAGGGCCTCTCACTGGTCAGATTGGGGGCACTTTGAGATGAATAATGACAATAAATGATTATAATCTTTGGATAATTAAATGAATAAATATGGAAGAAGGGAATTTTTTCCTTATAGTGGTATGCCAACTAATAAATGCAGGGGAAATAATAAAGTTTTAAAATCACCATTTACATGGAAAAGGAAATGGCAACCCACTCCAGTTATTATTGCCTGAGAAATCTCATGAACAGAGGAACCTGCCAGGCTACAGTTTATAGGGTCACAAGAGTTGGACATGACTTAGCAACTAAACAACAAAAACATTTGTGATATGTCTGGCTTTCCTACTGTTATAGATTATCATATCGTTGTGGTTGGAAAAGAAAGTTAGAGTAATTTCAATTATATTAAATTTGTTAAGACTTGTTTTATGACCTAACACATTATCTATCATGGTGAGCATTCCATGTATGCTTGAGAAGAATGTGTATTCCAGGGGTATTGGATGAAATGTTCTGCATATGTCTGTTAGGTTCATCTGATCTGATGTGTAGTTTAAGTCCAATATTTCCTTATTGATCTTAAAATGGGGAGATTACTTTGGATTATACAGCAGGCCCGATGTACTCACAAGTGTCTTTAAAAGAAAGGGGCAGAGGGATTTCACATACAGAGACGAGAAGGCAGTGTGACCACGGTGGCAGAGACTGGAGTAGGCCGCCACAGGCTAAGAAATGCCACTAGCCACCAGAAATTGAAAGAGGCAAGATTGGACACACACACCCCCAGAGCCTTTGGAGGGAGCACCACTCTGCCAATACCCTGATGTCTGTTTAGTGATACTAACTTTGGATTTCTGGCCTCCAAAAGGGTAAAAGAACAAATTTCTGTCATTTTAAGCCACCAGGTTTATGCTAACTTGTTATGGTCTCTGTCGGACACTAATAGACTTGTACTCTGCCAGCTACCTTGAGAGATTTTGAGGGTCATGAAGTTTAAAGAGTGCACCACTGAAATGAATGTCTTAGTTTCTTGTGAGCAGGCAATGAATAAAGGAAGAAAATACAACTCAAGTCACAGCTGGAGGTGCCGGGGATTGAACCCAGGGCCTCGTACATGCGAAGCACGCGCTCTACCACTGAGCTACACCCCCTCACTAAGTCACTGTCTGTGAGGGTTCTTCAGGAAATAGCTCACCACATTCTGTGGGCCTCTCCCCAACTGGTGTTTGTTGTTTTAGCAGTATTATGTGTTGCAGCAGGATTTATGACTTCTTTAAGACAAAGGAAGTCAGGGAGTTGTGAAGGATACTGATTCTTTCTTTAGCAAATAAAACTTGAAGTGGAACAAAAAATACTGAAAACGTGTCAGAAAATTGACCGAGTTTTCCTTAGATAAAACACTTCTTGCTATTTGATATTTGCTTTACAGGAATGCTAAGGACAAGATTTTAATGGGAAAACCTCAGGTGAAAATAAAAATCACCATCAATTCGTTCAGCGATTCAGTCTCAACACTCTATTCATTTTTATTACATCCCGAAGGCAACTAAGAAGGTTCATAGAATGGTCTAGGAGAATAGTGCTCAAGGTATGAATTAAACGGGCAGATTCAGGGATGGAAAGAAGTGTGGAATTTTAAAAGCAAGTTAGTAGGTAGTAAGACACAGGTTGGAGAGACCTACTTGGTTTACAGAGCAAGAAACAAAGTGGGAGGCACATAACAGAAAGCCCCATCTTCAAGAAATAGGAAGAAAAGCAAAAAAGAAGTTAGTTGTTCTTTTGCGTCCTTGGTAGTGAAAGTAAGGAGTCCTAAAAACTGGTGATTCATTTCATATATGATATTATAGATGTTTCAATGCCATTCTCCCAAATCATCCCACCCTCTCCCTCTCCCACAGAGTCCAAAAGACTCTTCTATACATCTGTGTCTCTTTTGCTTTCTCGCATACAGGGTTATCATTACCAACTTTCTAAATTCCATATATATGCATTAGTATACTGTATTGGTGTCTTTCTTTCTGGCTTACTTCAATCTGTACAATAGGTTCCAGTTTCATCCACCTCATTAGAACTGATTCAAATGTATTCTTTTTAATGGCTGAGTAATACTCCAACTGGACCAAGCTGTGCACCCTGCATTAACCACATGCTACTTTTATTGTATTGGCATATAATATTTTGAAATTTCTACCCTATATTTCCTATAGTTTTCTCATACTAAGTTCCTGACTTTTCCACTCAATCCTCTTCTCCCTTAAATTACTGAGGTGAATTTCCTTGGAGAAGTCTACGATTGGAAAGGGGGAAAAATTCCATTTGGACCTGAGCCTTAATACAATAAATAAAACCAATGGTGAAAATTCATGATATTCTTTTACATGTTTAGTCTATTTGCCTTTTGCAACTTGATGAATTCCTGTGCTTCAGTTCAGTTCAGATGCTCAGTCATATCTGACTCTTTGCAGCACGCCAGGTTTCCCTGTCCATCACCAACTCCTGGAGCTTGCTCAAACTCATGACCATCAAGTTGGTGATGCCATTCAACCATCTCATCCTCTGTCATCCCCTTCTCTTCGTGCGTTCAATCTTTTCCAGCATCAGGGCCTTTCCCAATGAGTCAGTTCTTTGCATCGGGTAGTCAAGTACTGGAGTTTCAGCTTCAGCATCAGTCCTTCCAATAAATATTCAGGACTGATTTCCTTTAGGATTGGCTGGTTGGATCTCCTTGCAGTCCAAGGACTCTCAAGAGTCTTCTCCACACAGTTCAAAAGGATCAGTTCTTCAGTGCTCAGTTTTCTTTATAGTCCAACTCTCACATCCATCCATGACTATCAGGAAAACCATAGCTTCGACTAGATGGACATTTGTTGGCAAAATAATGCCTTCATTTTTTAATAAGCTGTTTAGGTTGGTCATAACTTTTCTTCCAAGGAGCAAGTGTCTTTTAATTTCATGGCTGCAGTCACCATCTGCAGTGATTTTGGAGCCCAAGAAAATAAAGTCTGTCATTGTTTCCACTGTTTTCCCATCTATTTGCCATGAAGTGATGGGACCAGATGCCATAATCTTAGTTTTCTGAATGTTGAGTTTTAAGCCAACTTTTTCACTCTCCTCTTTCACTTTCATCAAGAGGCTCTTTAGTTCTTCGATTTCTTTCATAAGGGTGGCATCATCTGCATATCTGAGATTACTGACATTTCTCCCAGCAATCTTGATTCCAGCTTGTGTTTCATCCAGTCCAGCATTTCTCTTAATGTATTTGCATATAAGTTAAATAAGCAGGGTGATAATATGCAACCTTGACGTACTCCTTTTCCTATTTGGAACCAGTCTGTTGTTCCATGTCCAGTTCCAACTGTTACTTCTTGACCTGCATACAGATTTCTCAGGAGGCAGGAAAGGTGGCCTGGTATTCCTATCTCTTGAAGAATTCTCCACAGTTTTTGTGATCCACACAGTCCTATGTTTGGAGCATGTGAATACATTTCTCTTAACACAGTAGATACAAGTGGCCAAAAGACATCATAAAATTGTACTTCGAAAACAAAAAGAGAGAAAATATGTCAGCAAGATAGAAAATGACCTATTACTCCTATTAAAGAAAGTCTGGCTCCTGAGCGTTAGCTCTTACTCTTTCTTTGAAGAGGTAAATCCTAAAATGAAGACATTTAACTTGGGAAATATCTTATCCTACTTAAAATGTTGATGAAATCAAAACTACAATGAGATCTCACCTCACACAAACCAGAATGGCTATCCTAAAAGAATCCAGAAGCAATTACACTGGAGAGGGTGTGGAAAGAAGGGAATCCTCCTACAATGTTGATGGGAATGTAAACTGGTACAGCAGCCATTAAGAAGCAAAATACAGAGATTCCTTAAAAAACTAAAAATATGACCCTGCAATCTCACTCTTGGGTCTATATCCAGATAAAAACATGTTCTAAAAGAATAAATGCACCTCACTGTTCATTGCAGCACTGTTTACAGTATCAGAAGCAACCTAAATGTCTATCAATAGAGAACTGGATAAAAAAGATGTGATACATATATACAGTGGACCATTAAAATTGAAATAATACCACTTGCAGCAACATGGATGGACCTAGAGATTGTCAGGCGGAGTGAAGGAAGTCAGACAGAGAAGGAAAAATATCCTATGACATCCCCTACATGTGGAATCTAAAAAACAAAGGATACAAATGAACTTACAAAACAGAAAGAGACTCACAGACTTAGAGAACAAATTTATGGTTGCCAGGGGGGAAGGATGAGGGGAAGGGATACTTAGGGACTTTTGATGGACATGTATACACTGTTATATTTAAAATGTATAAGCAACAAGGACCAATTGGATAGCATATGGAACTCTGCTCAATGTTATGTGCAGCCTGGACAGGAGGGGAGTTTGGGGGAGAATGGATACATGTATATGTATGACTGAATTCCTTCAATGTCCACCTGAAACTATCACAACATTGTAAATAGGCTATAACCCAATACAAAATAAAAAGTTTTTAAAAAAAGTTGCTAAGCAGCAAGAAAGATATGAGCTTCCTAGTTCTTATTGGAAGTTAGCACCATCTTGACTGCAAAACCTGCAAAACATTTTATTTAAAAGAAACTTGACATCTAATTCAATTACGTATACTGATTTAAAAAATACTAGTAAATATCATATTACCACGAGAGGGGAAACAGTGTCAATTATAAGAATACAAAACTGGTTAAACAATAGAAATACATTTTTGCAGTTGTTTTTACTACATTAGAATAGAAAGTTGGAAAATTATTAATAAAAAAGCCATATATTTATAATATATAATCATTTTAACCCACATTAGAGCACTCAAACCAGTGACTCTCAAATTTTAACGTGCAGAGGAAACACTCAGGGATCCTGTCGAAATGTTGGTTCTAATTCAGTAAGTCTGAGGGGAAACAGACATCCTGCATTCTAACAAGGTACCACCAACTGCTTTAGTCCAAGGACCCAGGGGCTGGAAAATTTCTTTTCGATAGAGGGCGCAACAGTCTCAGATAAAATTACTTCTGTAACAACTACATTATCTAGTTAAGTCCTATTCTCCGGTAAGAGTAAAAAAGGACCAAAACTGGAAATTAATCTCTGACGTTTGAGATCTTCAGCCCAAGGTACTTCCCAATGGGGCTATTGATGCCTAAGTGTGACTTCTTCACATCCACTGATGAAAATAAATTTCTCGATTTCCAAGTTAGGAACGCTGTCTTCTTGCTCAATCTGCAGTCTAATCATGGCAAACACGGCTCAGAGAACAAAATACACTAAAAAAAAAAAAAAAATTGGCTTGAGATCGTGTGTTTTTCTTTTGTGAAATTCTGCCATCTTTGTCTCTTCTTTCCTGCTTTTTAAATATTAATAATACTGCAAAGTGAAAAGGGCTCGTCAGTTTGGTGACGGGCTTTCTGTTCGGAATCAGGAGCTGCTGAATGAGCCCAGGCTTTGTCTTTTCGTTTCATATTTTCCTCCTTTGCCAAACCAGAGGAGCAGAAAAAGAACAGCACTAACACTAGTAGCAAATATTTGTGAGATAGGTTTACTTTCTTTTTGAGCAAGGAAAAAAGAGCTCAAAAGTGGAGGTGCCGGGGATTGAACCCGGGGCCTCGTGCATGCTAAGCACGCGCTCTACCACTGAGCTACACCCCCTCCCTCGTACAGGACCCTCGGGAATATATTCAAGACAGAACACTGTTTTGGGTCAGTTTTACAAGAATTAACATTAAGCTAAAGTCTAGTGTGTCAGATTTCACTTATTTCCAAAAGCCTTAAAACTAGAACCTAAAACAGGTCCTATATCATGCTTTGCTAAAAGAAGAGTAAATTGCATTCTAGATGGAGAGCCCCCGTTGGTGGTCCTGGGACCTTTTTGCTTCTGTCTGTCTGGAATCACTTTCCTGCCGCAGTTTGAAGAGCTTGATGAAATATTTTCTCTCCTTTCTTCACTTTCTCTTTCCTAGGTGGAAAGCAACCAAATTAGTACCAGAAGAGAGAAGATGGAAGGACAAATGGAGAGCCGTTTGTTTCGGCCGCCGAGAGAGGGGATTCCTTGGCTACGATCGCACCCCTTTAGGGGTAGAATAGAAGGCCATTTAAGAAGGTTAACGTGATGCGCCGACTGAACTGAACTGACCTGAACTGAACTGAACATGATGCCTATTAACCTTCGGTTAAAGACTCTTCGCTCTGCTGGACTAGTTCATTCACCGCATCCTTCTCACAGGCGCCGAGCCTCTCGCGTCCAACCCCATAAACCAACAGAGCCTCAGTTAACCTTGGGAAAGTTGCTTAAACGGGCAAAAGACACAATAAGGTACTGAGGTAAATACTTCTCCAGTCAGAGATGAAAAGGATGTTGATAACAGTAGCAAATAATAAACTCAGTTCAAGATGTTAGAAATGAACAAAATCAAAAAGAAGGAAGGGTTGATAAAGACGAACGAGAAAATGAGTTTTTTGTTTTTTGTTTTTTTTAAGTAAGAACCAGTTAAAGAAAAAAACTGGATGTTTGAAAGGTCGACAAGGCTCTAACCATCATAATCAAGAAAAGAAAAAAAAAGTGCAGACACACAAAACTAGAACTGATGGGAGGAAATATCTATCAAATAACTATTAAATAGAAAAACTTTTTAAAAATCATAAAGACACAACTCAGCAAATGACTTGAAAACTTTAGATGAAGTGGATTTTATAAACGCACTATAACTTAGCATATTAAAAAGCAGAGACATTACTTTGCCAACAAAGGTCCATCTAGTCAGGGCTATGGTTTTTCCAGTGGTCATGTATGGATGTGAGAGTTGGACTGGAAGAAAGCTGAGCGCTGAAGAATTGATGCTTTTGAACTGTGGTGTTGGAGAAGACTCTTGAGAGTCCCTTGGACTGCAAGGAGATCCAACCAGTCCATTCTAAAGGAGATCAGTCCTGGGTGTTCATTGGTAGGACTGATGCTAAAGCTGAATACTTTGGCCACCTCATGCGAAGAGTTGACTCATTGGAAAAGACTCTGATGCTGGGAGGGATTGGGGGCAGGAGGAGAAGGGGACACAGAGGATGAGATGGCTGAATGGCATCACCGACTCGATGGACATGAGTTTGAGTAAACTCCAGGAATTGGTGATGGACAGGGAGGCCTGGCATGCTGTGATTCATGGGATCACAGAGTCGGACATTACTGAGCGACTGAACTGAACTGATACCTAAATTACTTCTTGTAGAGACAGAAAGTCTAAACATGTCATTACTATAGAAAAACAGTTGAACAGGCAACTCCCCAAAAAGGGAATCAAGCACAAATACTTTCACAAAGAAAGTTTACCAATATCAGAAAATCATGATGCTACTTAAAATTTTCAAAGCATGGAGAAAGAAGGAGCTCTTCCAGTTCATTTTATAACATGAGTACAATGTTCATCACAAATTTTTTCAGTTTGCACAGAAAATGAAAAATATAGTCTAATTTCACATAATACAGAATGTCCAAGTGGGGTTTATTCCAGAAATGCAAAGTTCACTCATTATCAAGGAAGACATTAACAAAGATTCTTTCCTCTACCAATCTCTACTCAGGATTCCCTGAACTCTTTTCCAAATAGAACTTGACTTTTGGATTTCTGTTTTCTTCTCTGTGTTGTTTGTTCACTTTTAGCAAGAATCCTGTTAGGCTGGTTTGGCTAGAATCCTCTATTTGCCTATCTGGTTACCCTTTATATCTAATTGTGTTCCTCACCCTCTACCATCCTCTAGGTAATGTCTGATCACCTTGGACTGCTTTCAGCAGGAATCCTGTTTGGTTAGTTTAGCCAGAATTCGGCCTTACCTCAGATGTTTCTCTTAGTAATTTTCTACCCACTGACCCTCAACCCACCCTCCCCTGCTCCTTAGCTATAAATTCCCACTTGCCTATGCTGTATTTGAAATTGATTCTATTTCTGTACTAAGGCCTTTCTCCCATCACAATATTCCTGAATGAAATCATTTTTACCTCTTATCTACTGTGCAGCTCTGGTTTATCTTTGACAATATTAATATAATCCATCAAATTAATAAAAGTAAGGAGAAAACCATACATGATCATCTCCATAGTTGCACGATAGGCATTGACAAAAGCCGACATATATTCAACACGTAGAGGATTGAATAATGTCCGGCAAAAATTCATGTCCACTTGGAACCTGAAAATGTGACACTATTTAGAAAGTGTCTTTAAAGATATAATTAGTTTAAAAGACATCATAATGGATTAGGGTGAGTTCCTAAATCCAATGACTGATGTCCTTACAAGAGGAGAACATGCAGAGACTGAGATACAGAGGGATCAAGGACTTAAGACGAGGGAGGTAGAGATTAGAGTGATGCCACTACAATCCAAGGATTGCCAGAAGCCACCAGAAACTAAGATGAGGCATTATTTGAAAAGAGATACAGATGTAAGGTAAATCTGGTTAATTAAAAACTCAGAAATAAATTAAAAAAAAAACAAACCCACACAACTCAGAAGCATGGCAGCAGGAAGAACTCCACGAATGTGCTCATCAGAGAAATTGCGGAAATTTTATAAATTATCTGGAAATGGTTCTAAGGGCATATGTCATATTAAGAAAGATTAATTCAAGAAAATATACTAAAGTTCAGTAATAACAATGAGAATCTATGTCATTTGAATCACAACCTACTCCCTCCCTCTCTCTTCACAGGCCAGGCTGACAGAAACTCTACGTCAAACTATACAGCCAAGGAAACCAAGTTCCCCCTCCCCCAAGCCATGGCACCCCACTCCAGTACTCGTGCCTGGAGAATCCCATGGACAGAGGAGGCTGGTGGGCTGCAGTCCATGGGGTCACTAAGAGTCGACACGACTGAGCGACTTCACTTTCACTTTTCACTTTCATGCATTGGAGAAGGCAATGGCAACCCACTCCAGTGTTCTTGCTTGGAGAATCCCAGGGACACAGGAGCCTAGTGGGCTGCCATCTATGGGGTCACATAGAGTCGGACATGACTGAAGCGACTTAGCAGCAGCAGCAGCAGTATCTTTCCTCCATTTCTAATCATACCCTCAGCTTCTTCTTGCAGAGGCTAAGTTCTGGGAAAGTGCAGCTAAGAGGTGAGCGCTGTCATCTTTCCACTCATGGAAAATGGATTTTATTTTATCGTGGGGCCCCTTCATCCCCATCATGAGTCGGAGGTTCCAGGCCAGGAGAGAGCTGCCAAGAAGACCTAAGGCTGTTGCCTCTTGCCCAGCACCCAGCTGCTATAACAGGAATGTTACTCAGAAAGAAGTATGCTACTGTCTGCCCCCAGCTGAAAAGCTGAAGGCAATCCTTCAAGTTTAAGCAAGAAGCTATCAACAGCAATGCAAAACTGAACAAAAATCTACAACTCCTTGGTAAAGGAAAACAGAAAGATAAATATAGAATCCTGTAAAATTGTAATGTAGGTGTATACATCATCTTTAAATCTGTTATAGAATTTAAAAAGCATAAAACAATTATAACTCTAAGTTAATGATTATACCATATAAAAGATATTTTGTGTCATCAATAACAAAGTAGGAGAGGGCAAAGATTATTATAACTTTTAGATGTTTTATGTAATTGCATTGATAACCACAAACAGCTATAGAATATACACAAAGGGAAATAAGAAGGAAATCAAAGCATGTCTATCTCAATCAGTTGCAGCAGCTATAACAGAATCCTCATGTATTCTAAAATAGGCCCTTCTCATTCTAATAAACATTAGATCTATTGAAAATCAGGAATGAGAATAGAAGTCAAAATAATTTGGTTGAGGAGAGAGAGAAATTATTGATGCCAAGTGCTGTTTTCGGTACGAGGTAGCTGTTTTCAGCTATCTACCAAAAAAAGAAAGAAGAGAGAGAGACAGAAAATATTCATAGGTGGTAAGAGTTCTGTTGCCTTTTTAATTTTCTGGTTAAAAACTGAAAGGAGATTCTAATTTAAATCCCAAGAGGTCCTCTTGAGGCTTTTGCCCTGAAGCATGATTTAAAGTCGGAGAAGACAATGGCAACCCACTCCAGTACTCTTGCCTGGGAAATCCCACGGATGGAAGAGCCCGGTAGGCTACAGTCCATGGGGTCGCTAAGAGTCAGAGACGACTGAGCAACTTCACTTTCACTTTTCACTTTTCACTTTCATGCACTGGAAAAGGAAATGGCAACCCACTCCATTATTCTTGCCTGGAGAATCCCAGGGATGGGGGAGCCTGGTGGGCCGCTGTCTATGGGGTCGCACAGAGTTCAGACACGACTGATGTGACTTAGCAGTAGCAGCATGATTTAAAGTGGGGAACTGCTTTTGATACACTAGGTCCCTCTCACTTTACTGTCCCAGAGACCAAGCAGTCATATTTAGAACGTTGGCACAGTTGTTTGTCTCAGCAGTTTTTGTAAGCTCTGAAAAGACATGGATCATGTGAACAAGAACCTACCAATGTGGAAATTCTAAAAAAGAATCCAAAAAAGATGCAGACCAGAGGAGACAGTTGTCTAGGCTGACTGCTAAGCTTTTCAGAGGCAGGAGGTCTGGTGAGGTCAGATATGTGTGTATTCAAAAGCTGATGAAGCAGACTGAGATCACCAGAGTTATCTATTGATATGACTGTATTAATGAGTCTCCTATGATCCCTCTGTCAGGTAGAGAAAGAGGGCCTATATCCCTACTTCCATACTCTGACTAATGTTCCCCCTAGACAACTCTGATTTGTTGATGGTCTATATCTTCAAAAATTCAAGGTATACTGTGCTGGAGACATAGCAACTTCTTAACACTCTGTAAAGGAAGCTACCCCTTTGCCAATATCTACTCAGGTGACTCCATTAATAGTTCTAATGTGAGGATCTTTGCTAAAGATTTAGGAGGTAACATTTATACTAGCATACATATAATCTCGGCTTTTTTTGATTTTGGAATGCTATAGTATAGAAACATGGAGATTTTTATTTGTCTTGGCAACCTCAATTAAAAACTGGAAAATATTGGGAGTTCCCTGGCTGCCTAGTGGTTGGGATTCTAGACTTTCACTGCCATGGCCTGGATTCAATCCCTGGTCAAGGAACTGAAAGAAGGCATGGCCGTCTCCTCAAGAAATGAAAATGCTAATGATTTCTTAGAAGAAAAATAGTTCAGTTATGAATACTGACTGGAGAAGGAAATGGCAACCCACTCCAGTACTCTTGGCTGGAAAATCTCATGGCCGGAGGAGCGTGGTAGCCTACAGTCCATGGAGTTGCAAAGAATCGGACACGACTGAGCCACTTCACTTCACTTCATGAATACTGAACTCTACTCTAAAGGCAGAATTTTGAAGCTAAAGAAAAATGCCAAGAAACATGATTTTAAGAATCTAGAAGGACATATTAAAAAACAACAATCTACCATTACAGGGAAATTTTGGCCATCTCAGAACTCATACACAGCAAAGTTATTTTGGTGTCCCCAAGATGACCATTTGGTGGCACCTAAGTCATTCTCCAGAACTTTGATGCTTACATAATGTACAGGAAGGCATTTACAACGGCAAGCACAAATTCCTCCAAATTCCCCAAAGTTATTATTAGGAATACCTACGAAGAAGCTCTTTGGGTAGCTGAATCTTTGCTATCTGTATTTATACCTCCTCTCCCAAAAAAGAAAAAACAACAACAACAACAACAACAACTGAAGTTATGGCAAGGCTTCACTCCTTTATCTCAAAGACTGTTTGGATATTTACAAATAAATTTCATTCAGTTGTCCAAATTTTAAAAAAATTAAATATGTTCCACATTCTACTTCGTCAGGTAAAAAGGGCAGAACTTATTTAACACAATAAGAACTCTATCTAGATATGAAGCTTATATTATAATTTAAAAGTTACTCAGGAAAAATGAGTTAAAGAAGCGCAAATAAAATATAAAACAGAAGGAGGGAGAGGGGAAAGAAGGGGAGACTGTAATGGGGAAAGAGTGGTAGGGAAAAACAAAGGAAAGCTTTCCTTCCTCTCGGATCTATTCCTTGACTCAGCAACAGCCCAGAAAGGAAGGGATCTAAAGAAAATTTCCTGTGGACTTCACATTTGCTCTTATTTTTTTCTGCATTCTGTGTTTCTTGCTCTTAGATGATACTGCGAAATGTAACTATTGTAATTGGACTTGTTAATTTGGTACCTCGCTTGTTTTTCGGTTTCCGCAGTCCTGTGCGGCTTGGTACTCCCTCAGCCTCTTTAATCATGTCTTTTGCCAGCTGATTCAGTTACCCACGGTGGTGTTAAGGCCTTAGGGCAAAAATGGGTCCATATTAAAAACAAAATATTTCTCTCGAAAGAGAACAAAAGAATCAGAAAAGAAGACAGGCGGTGGGCGCTCTTAACAAACGAGGATGCGTCTATTGCTGTTCGAACCCAAAACAAATTCCGCACCTCCCCCCAAAAAAACTGGAGGTGCCGGGGATTGAACCCGGGGCCTCGTGCATGCTAAGCACGCGCTCTACCACTGAGCTACACCCCCGCCCGCTGCAGTAGTCTCAGAATTATTCCTATGACCCATCAATACATCTTCCGCAAAAGAAACTTTACGTCAATTTTTGAACTTTCTCTACTGAATACTGTGTTGTAACTAGGCTATAAGAACGAAAACTAAACACTATACCGAAAGTCCCGTCCGGTCCTGAGCTCTCTCACTACGGGTCACCCTCTCGGACACCAGCTCGACGGCCATGCCTGTGGCGAAGGGGCAGCTCCTGACTGGCCGCCCCCAGGGAGAGGTCTGGGATAAGACCTCTGCTTAAATAGGTTGCCAGAAAACCGAAAATATAATGCCGGAGGATAAGAAGAAGCCCTAAACGGAGCCATAGGGATTTAGGTCTAGGTAGGAGAGAAGACTGGGAAGCAATCGTGCAGGCCCGCTTCGGTCGCTTCCCTCATTTGGGTAAGCTCCCGCTCAAGACTCAGAGTCGGGGACACGCAAGGTGGCTGCGTCTCCCGGGCTTTTAACCTCGGGTCTGGAGAATCACCGAGACGTGCGCGTGGAAGAGGAAAGAAACCGAGCAGCCTTAGAGCGCCCCCTGTCGGAACTGAACGGTACCCAGAAGGAAGGCGTTTTAAGGCGTAGGCTTGATCCGCAACATGATTTAACTTTATAAACCCTTCAGGCGCCTGCAGTAGTTAGACCCCTTGACCTCCGAGGGGCAACCCTCAGGCGCTTCCCGCCGTTCTCTGACTTTGGATACCAGGGTCAACCCAGAAATGAGTATTGGGAGCAAATCCTAAATCATTTTCCAGCTAAGCTTTCTTCTGATTTTCACTCCTGTGAACTCTTGGAGACCTGAAACCACCACCGCCCTTTCGGATCCTCCCCAACTCCGGATCTAGCCGTCCTGGCGGATCCGACCCGGCCGAGCCCCAGAGGACTTGCGAGAGTCATCGGATTTGGGTGTTCAGTCGCTCAGTCGTGTCCGACTCTTTGCGACCCAGTGGACTGCAGCACACCAGGCTTCCCTGTTCTTCATCCCTCGGAGCTTGCGCAAATGCCTGTCCATCGAGTCTGTGATGCCATCCAATCATCTCTTCCCCTTCTGCTTCTGGATATACAATGCTTGGGCCGCAGGCGACTCTCAGAGAGGCTAAAGGGACATATGAATGCTTTTTAGACAGCACTGTGGAGGGGGGAGGGGATTGTCGGGGGGATCCATAAAGATGGAAAATCACCTGAAGGAACTGAATAAAACTATGGATTGCTGGGCCCCACACTCTAGATGCTGAGTGCTCTCAGAATCTTGGGTTCTTACGTTATTCAACTGAAAAGGGGAACCTCCTACACTGTTGGTGGGAATGTAAGTTGGTGCAGCCACTATGGAAAACAGTATGTTGGTTCCTCAAAAAACTAAAACAGAGTTGCCATTTGATCCAGCAATTCCACTTCTGAGCATGTACCCAGAAAAACTATGTTTCAAAAAGATACATCACCCCTAGGTTCATTGCATCCCTATTTACAATAGCCAAGACATGGAAGCATTCTAAATGCCCATGGACAGATGAATGGATAAAGAAGATATGGTGCATATATACAATGGAATATATCTCAGCCATAAAAAAGAAACAAAGAAGGATGAAAAACAACAAAACAAAAAAACAAACAAAAGAAACAAAGAATGCCATTTGCAGCAGCATGGATGGACCTAGAGGTTATCATGTTAAGTGAAGTAAGTAAGAGAGTGAAAGACAAATATCATGATATCACCTATATGGAAACTAAAATATGACAGACAAACTTATCCATGAAACAGAAACAGACTCACAGAAATAGAGGAGACTTGTCAGGGAGGGGGGGGGATTGGGAGTTTGAGATTTGCACATGCAGATTTGGAGAAGAAAATGGCAACTCACTGCAGTATTCTTGCCTGGAAAATTCCATGGACAGATGAGCCTGACTACAGTCCATGGTGTCTCAAGAGTTGGACATGACTTAGCGACTAAACCACCACCACCAGGTGCAGACTGTTCTATATAGAATGGATAAACATCAAGGTCCTACTGTACAGCACAGGAAACTATATGTTCTGTAGTAAGCCATAATGGAGAAGAATATAAAAAAGAAAGTATATATATATAAACACACACACACATATATATGTATAAATGAATCATTTTGCTGTACAGGAGAAATTAGCATTGTAAGTCAACTATATATTTCAATAAACTTTAAAAAAAATATAAATGTACCTCAATTGAATATGATAAACAAACTTAAACAAACTAGTTTGGGAACAACTAGACCTGAAACTCTAGGAACAGAAACTGACATGAACTAGCATTCTGGAAAAGTTAATACAGGAGGAGGAGAAAACAAGAAGGGAAAAGAGGGCACCCGCGAGCAGGAGACAGAAAGGTGGGAGGAAGACTGCTGAAGAGCGGGTCTTTCAAAGCTATGGAAAACAAAACAGTATGGTAAGGTATTGTCATAAAAAAAAGACACACAGGACCCTCCTGGTGGTTCAGTGGTTAACACTCCAAGCTTCCTGGGAGGAGAGGGGAGGAGGGTGGGGGAGGGTGGCATAGCTGATCAGGAAACTAAAGATTCCCGGTGGAGTGCACCAAAAAGATATAATTCAGTTGTTTTTAATATTAAGGGCTTCCCTAGCTTAATGGATGGAGAAGGCGATGGCACTCAACTCCAGTACTCTTGCTTGGAAAATTTCATGGGCGAAGGAGCCTGGTAGACTGCAGTCCATGGGGTCGCTAAGAGTGGGACATGACTGAGTGACTTCACTTTCACTTTCCACTTTCCTGCATTGGAGAAGGAAATGGCAACCCACTCCAGTCTTCTTGCCTAGAGAATCCCAGGGACGGGGGAGCCAGGTGGGCTGCCGTCTATGGGGTCGCACAGAGTCCGACACGACTGAAGCGACTTAGCAGCAGTAGCAGCAGTAGCTCAAAGGTAACGATCTGCCTGCAGTTCGGGAGACCCAGGTTTGATCCCTGGGCTGGGAAGCTCTCTGTAGAAGGGAACGGAGACCTACTCCAGTATTCTTGCCTGGAGAATTCCATGGAGAAAGAAGCCTGGTGGGCTACAGTCCATGGGGTCTTGAAGAGTTGGACAGGACTGAGTGACTAACACTACGATAAAATATCTAAATTTAAAAAATGAATTAAAAACTTGAGCAATAAAGAGGAGGAAGGAATAAAAAGTACCCAAAAAAAAGGTACAAAATGGAGTTCAGTTCACTTCAGTCATGCAGTCGTGTCGGACTCTTTGTGACCCTATGAATCGCAGCATGCCAGGCCTCCCTGTCCATCACCAACTCCCAGAGTTCACTCAAACTCACGACCATCAAGTCGGTGATGCCATCCAGCCATCTCATCCTCTGTCGTCCCCTTCTCCTCCTGCCCCCAATCCCTCCCAGCATCAGAGTCTTTTCCAGTGAGTGAACTCTTTGCATGAGGTAGCCAAAGTATTGGAGTTTCAGCTTCAGCATCAGTCCTTCCAATGAACACCCAGGACTGGTCTCTTTAGAATGGACTGGTTAGATCTCCTTGCAGTCCAAGGGACTCTCAAGAGTCTTCTCCAACACCAGAGTTCAAAAGCATCAATTCTTCAGCGCTCAGCTTTCTTCACAGTCCAACTCTCACATCCATACATGACCACTGGAAAAACCATAGCCTTGACTAGACGGACCTTTGTTGGCAAAGTAATGAGTTAGGAGAGATCAGTTTTTGCTTGCAAATGGAATGGATGCCAAGATGAAAATCCAAGAGAATCCACTAAGGAGTTTATACTTCAAAAGTTTGTTTTCTCCTCTGCAATATAGTCACCTGTTTCCAAAGAGTGCAACTTGTGCAAAACTCATTTCCAGCTAGCATCAATAGTTTGCCTTTAAATTCCTAAATTTGTTTGTTAGAGGGTATTAAGATTCCTTCAGTCTGTATTTTCACTCTTGGCCAAACGATTATTAATAAGATCACAAACTCTAAAATGTTCTTTTCTTAAAATCGTGTGTCAAAATGGTTTCATTTCTGCAGTATCGTCCATAACAGAACTGAAAATGGCAGGTCTATAGTTTGTTGAGCTTTACATCTGCCTCCATTTCCTTTTTACCTCTCTGAAATGTAAACTCTAAGGTTTTAAACTCTAAAGTTCTTTTTATGCAGTGCAAATACTATGATTTCTAAGTATGATTGGGGGAAGAAAAATCTGTTAAGCAGTCAAAGTAGTGGAGGCAAAGGAGAGGGACAGAGTTGATTCAGAGGGAATGTGTGAAGATGAAATTTGGAGGCAAGTAAGCCTGACCGTTATCTAGATTTCTGAAAAAAGAAATGCATTCCTTCTTCCCGTTTCAGTTCAGTTCAGTCCAGTCAGCAGAAAAGCCCCCACCCACCCCTGTCTACATAACTTTTGTATTTTACGTGAGAAGGGTCTCTTACAGTTGGCCGCGTGGCCTAATGGATAAGGCGTCTGATTCCGGATCAGAAGATTGAGGGTTCGAGTCCCTTCGTGGTCGCTTTTTTTTCCATTTGCTGGTCTGATTCCCTCCAGGTTGGAGAGGCTTAAAATCTCATTTGCTTCCTCTCCCCTCTTGATGCTGTTGCCCGGTTGTGAGTGAGCTCAAACTATTAATCGATCAATTTGTTCTTATTTAACAATTATATATTGGAGGCCTGATGTTTGACGAGTGCTTTAGGCATGCAAGAGGAGGGAATAGCACGTGTCCTCAAGGAGCTTACTTTCTGCCTAACCCGACAAATGAAATAAACACAGAAACAAAATAACTAAAACTTGTTTCACATACTATAAAAGAAATAATTTATAGGCTGAAATAAAAAATTAGGGATGGAGGCTTCTTTAGACAGAATTTTATTATTCCTGGCTTAAGGAATAACAGTGCTAACTCGCTGAGAATATGAAGGCACTTGGTCTTTACAAAGCTGAAATATTGAACTTTTGAGGGGGCAGGGATCACTTTAAAAATCAACTAAATGGGGAAATAGCGAGATAAATTTCTGGCAACAAATATCTGGCTAGGATTTCTATAATTGTAGCTCTGAATGGTTTGAAATAGATGTTCTCCAGATTTTCATTAGCTACCATAAACATAATCACCTCTACCTCCTCCCTTTAGAAAAGCATAAAGGCAGAAGCCACCAAAGGCTTTCATTCCAATTGAACTGTCCTCTGGAGCAACTTCCGTGTAGTCATGAGACCAGTTTTTAGCAAGAGCGCAAATGCCACAAATGGAACTAAACAGCAGGAGGGTCTTAAAATAATTTAAAAACAGAACTATGGTATGATTCAGCAAACTCCACTTCTGGGTATATATTCAAAAGATTTGAAAATGGAGTCTCAAAGAGGTATTTGCACCCATGTTCATAGCAGCATTATTCACAATAGCCAAGAGGTAGAATGAACCTAAATATCCTTAGAAGGATAAATTGATGAATAAAATGTGGTATATACCATGGAATATTATTATCTTAAATAAAATAAAGAAATAGACCTTGAGGACATTATTCAAAGCCATTCACAAAAAGACAAATACTGTATGATTCCATTGACAAGGTGTTCAGTTCAATTCAGTAACTCAGTTGTGTCCGACTCTTTGCGACCCCATGTACTGCAGCACACCAGGCTTCCTTGTCCATCACCAACTCCCGGAGTTCACTCAAATTCATGTTCATCAAGTTGGTGATGCCATCCAACCATCTCATCCTCTGTCATCCCCTTCTCCTCCCGCCTTCAATCTTTCCCAGCATCAGGGTCTTTCCAAATGAGTCAGTTTTTCGCATCAGGTGGTCAAAGTATTGGAGTTTTAGCTTCAGCATCAGTCCTTCCAATGAAGATTCAGGACTGATTTGCTTTAGGATAGACTGGACGGATCTCCTTGCAGTCCAAGGGACTCTCAAGTGTCTTCTCCAAAACCACAGTTCAAAAGCATCGATTCTTCAGTGCTCAGCTTTCTTTATAGTCCAACTCTCACATCCATACGTGACTACTGAAAAAACCATATCTTTGACCAGATGGACTTTTGTGGGCTAAGTAATGTCTCTGCTTTTTAATAAGCTGTCTAGATTGGTCATAATTTTTTTTCCCAAGGAGCAAGTATCTTTTAATTTCATGGCTGCAATCACCATCTGCAGTGATTTTAGAGCCCCCCAAAATAAAAGTCTGCCACTGTTTCCACTGTTTCCCTATTTGCCATGGGACCAGATGGCATGATCTTAGTTTTCTGAATGCTGAGTTTTAAGCCAGTTTTTTCACTCTCCTCTTTCACTATCATCAAGAAACTCTTTAGTTCTCCAAAGATACATAGTCTAGATATACGTGTTTGAAGGAAGCAGCAGGTCACCATTTCCCCTCACAGAATTAGGAAAACAATATTATCTTTTAAGGAATTACACCGCTGGCATACTCACGCAGACGTTCCTATCTTTGTACAGGTGCACATTTAAAGAAGGCCCTGTCAGACAGGGACTATGTTATGTTCAAATTTTCTTTTGCAGCCTTAAAAACTTAAATCCTATTCCATCACAGAGTATATGAAATAATCAAATTCATAGAAACAAGTAGAATGGTGATTACATTTTATGGGAGGGAGGTAAAAATGACAGTTGTTTAATAGGTACAGAATTTCAATTTTGCAAGATAAGGATTCTAGAGATCTGTTCCACAGCAATATGAATATTCCTAAAACTCCTGAACAGTACATTTACAATGGTTAAGACATTTTTTTATAATAAATAAATATTTGTTAAAAACCGATTGGCTATAAATGTATGGGATGATTTCTGGATTCTCAATTGCATTATACGTCCGTCTTTATGCCATTACCATATCATGTTGGTTACTATAGCTTTATAGTAAGTTTTGAAGTGAGGAAGTCTGAGTTCACCTTTGTTCCTCTTTTTCAAGATTTTTGTATGTTCATATTGCAATTTGGTATGAATTTGAAGAATGGCCTTTTCTTTTCTGTAAAAAAAACTGTTGGAATTTTGATAGAAATGAAATTGAATCTGTAGGTCACTTTGGATAGCATTAACATCTTAACAGTATTAAGTCTTCCTATTTAGGAACTTGGAATCTCTTTCCACTTATTTGACTCTTCTTTAATTTCTGTCAGCAATGTTTTGTAGATTTCAGTGTACAAGTCTTTCATTTCACTGGTTAAATCCATTTGTGGGTATTTTATTCCTTATGTGCTATTATAATTGAAGTTGCTTTCATAATTTTCTTTTTGGCTTGTTCATTGCTGATATAGAAACACAACTGACTTTGTATGTTGACCTTATGCTCTGCAACTTTGCTGAATTCATCTATCAGTTGTAGAAGTTTTCTTGTGATCATGTCATGATATTGCCATCTGTAAACAGAAACAGTATTACTTCTATACTTTCCATTTGAATGACTTTGATTATTTTTCTTGTCTAATGCTTGAGAATGATGTTAGCTGTAGTTTTTTCTATAAATGTTCTTTATCATATTGATATTTTAAGTGGTGAAATATAGTTTGCTTCTCACCTCATGTTCCATGAAATGGAGATATCTGTAATAAAAATGTATGAAGTTGGGTTAAAACAGGAATATGGTCATTTCAAGTGCTACCTTTTATATCATTTATAAGAAATTGAAGGATACTAGAGCTGATGAGTTAACTGACTTCTCTATTAAATTTCATAGAGAAATCAGATTTGTACTATGGCTTTCCTAGGAACCCTCTGATGGTAGAACACACTCATCTCATTTACAGTCAGATCTCCATATCTGCAGGTTCTGCAGCCACGGATTATAACAACTCCATATCAAAAATAATCAGAAAAAATATTCCAGAAAGTTCCAAACAGGAAAACTTGAATGTACCATGCACCACCAACTATTTACATAGCGTTTATGCTGTACTAGCGGAGAAGGCAATGGCACCCCACTCCAGTACTCTTGCCTGGAAAATCCCATGGATGGAGGAGCCTGGTAGGCTGCAGTCCATGGGGTCGCTAAGAGTCGGACATGACTAAGCGACTTCCCTTTCACTTTTCACTTTCATGCATTGGAGAAGGAAATGGCAACCCACTCCAGTGTTCTTGCCTGGAGAATCCCAGGGACGGGGTAACCTAGTGGGCTTCTGTCTATGGGGTCGCACAGAGTTGGACATGACTGAAGCGACTTAGCAGCAGCAGCATGCTGTACTAGGTATTTAATCGAGATGATTTAAAAGTATAAAAGAGAATATGTGTAGGCTATAAGTGAATAACTATGCCACTTTATATGAGACTCAAGTATCCTTGGATTTTGGCATCTGCTGGAGGTCCTGGAACACCATGGATATGAAGAGACAACTGTATGTCCACTCATCAATAGGCTTGTGTTATAGTGGTTATAGTCTGGTCACATTTGGACCTACTTTCTATATTGAGTATTCCACATTTTTTTTAGGTATCTTTTTTAATTTCAGCTGGAGTTATCCATAATTTAGTTAAATTTTTAACTTCACTTTAAAATTCTTAGACTTGTTTTATGCTAATCAATATTGGTTACGTTGATCATATGAAATCAGTCACTAGGATGAAGTTTATCAGTCTAAGAATAGCTTAGTCAAACCTTCACTTATTGATACTTTAACTTTTAATTTCTTTCAAATTATGGAATGCTTCACAAATTCGTGTGTCATCCTTGAGCAAAAGCCATGTGATTCATTTCCAAGTTTAGTATGTGTGCTACCAAGGCGAGCACTATTCTACATTATTAATTCACATTTTAAAAGCCAAACAAGTCAGGCACTCATTCCTAATTACCTTGCAAACAATTTTTAGCTAGTATGCAATCACGTGTTTTATAAACTTTTTGGACATAATGAGCATCTTTTTCTGAAACAGAAAGCAGGGAATCATGAGTAACACAAACAACTATTTTTACAAGGGAAGTCTCAGAGTAAATGAATATTTCCAATATTTCACCTATCTTCTGAGTTTCAAAATTTTCAAATAGCTACAGGCTTTAATTTTCAAATAAACCAGCTTTCTTTTCACCCACCTAGTCTCTTACATTTTGGCTATTTCAGGATAAAAATAAATGATCAAACAAGTAGAGTCATTAGTGGTCATAATGAAAGAAATACATTACCACGCATATATGAATCTTCAATAGCTGGCATTAGTCTTGGGATTTGGGATATGTATATTCTTCTCCTGAGAGATAAGGAAATCCTGGAATATGGTGTTCCTGAGCAGAATCAGTCATTTGACTGGAATATAAGCAACATAGGGTATAAATTTATTCTACTAGTTTTAAAAAATTAAATTTTAATTTTAATTCTATCCTATTCCATTTTATTTTTATACTTTTACTGCCATGGCTCCAGAACTGCATTCTTTGGTACATAAAAAGCACTCTGATATACTCGGAAGAACAGTGATTAAAAATACCCTAAATGTCTAGGGGAAAAAAAAGTGGATAAATGAAATAGGATATATCTATCCTGTGTACTGCTTTGCAACATTTCATTCTAAGGAAAAAGATTGTGTTTAGACGGAAAGAGCCCAAGATACATTAGGTTTAAAAAAAAGTCAGAGAATGGTATACATACTATGACTGCATTTCTGTAAAAACAAAATATTTATATAATATATATACACGAATTCAGAGAAAATAGGAGTGAC
This sequence comes from Aepyceros melampus, assembly GCA_006408695.1. Taxonomy (NCBI): domain Eukaryota; kingdom Metazoa; phylum Chordata; class Mammalia; order Artiodactyla; family Bovidae; genus Aepyceros; species Aepyceros melampus. The sequence continues at coordinate 291,726 of SJXQ01000694.1, read as the reverse complement.
AAAATATAATAAAATATTGTTGGTGGTTAGATTTGGAGGAGGAGGAAGGTATAACTTTTATATTTTATCTAGGAGTTAAAACAGCACTCAATTTTGACTAGGAAACAAAACAATAATTATTAGATGCCACCGAGGGCGTGATTGTGCCTAATTTACAAAGGAAATATTTGAGAACTAATTCATGACTTTTGAACACGGAGAGACTATGTTCAACATAAAATAAATCTGTATTAAAATCCATAATTTTATATATATTTATATAAGATTTATAGATCCATAAAATCCATAAATCTATTATCTTTCAATTTCTTATAAATAATATAGATCCATAGATCTATATTAAAATCAATAAAAATCCAATAGATCCATATTAAACATCTATATAAACTATCTTTGCAGGCAGAAGTGTGCAGTGGTAAAGAATCCTCCTGCCACTGTAGGAAACTCAAGTGACGCGGATTTCACCCCTGGGTGGGGAAGATCCCCTACAATAGCAACCCGCTCCAGTATTCTTGCCTGGAAAACACTATGGATACAAGGAGCCTGGAGGGCTGCAGTCATGAAGTCCCAAAGAGCTGGACACGCCTGAAACAATGAGCACACACTCGAGCACTAACGTGAGCCACAGGTGAGTGGGCTTGGTAGGGAGTGCTGCAGGAAGTATTCAGGGAAGGGCCTCTGCTGGGAAGAAGCGGAAGAGCAGCCACGAGAAGCAGGCGGGGCACCGGACCACGCCCACTTTCTTCTCCAACAGCAAGGGGAAGGGAACTATCTTGAGTCCCAAATCTCGCTATTTTAACATTTCCTCGCGCTGTCTCAGAAAAACCAACCTCTTGTATTCTCCCGTCGTTATTAATCGTTCGCCCCAAATCTCGTGACTTCCAAAAATATCGCGATGTTTCAGCTTTTACTAGTTTCTTTAGCAGTCCCTGTGAGAAATTTTTTACAGTCCGTTTTTAACACGTGTGTTGCTAAATTGCATATGCATATTGCTCTTCTCAACATATTTTGTTTTAGAAATAGAGGATGGAAAAAAACGGATGTGTCAGAAGTGGGATTCGAACCCACGCCTCCATACGGAGACCAGAATCCCCACAGTAGGGAAGCTTCGCTTGAGTCTGGCGCCTTAGACCACTCGGCCATCCTGACACCTCGCGGAAAGTTGAGAGATTTTGCACTAAAATAGATACAAAGATCAGCGTCTCTGTGACGCATAGTCTAGGAAGAACTAGGCTTAACTTCCGGATCGAGACTAAAAAGCCACCCGTGGCTTGAAAAGTCAAACAGTTTGTGTTTCTGGAGGGAAGGAAAGAAAGAACCGAACGACTTTTAGCCCAAGTCGCTTGGTAGGTTTTCCAACCTCTCATCTTTACCGAAACCTTGAGCGTGGTTTTTGCCCCAGGCTTATTTTTGAAGACAGTGAGGAACAACAAAAATCCAACAAAAGCCCCAGATATTATGGCATAGACCATTTTATTGTCTCTGATTCCTTTTCGTCCCCAGATCTGCCTTGCCACTGGAGAAGTGTTTGTTTTGGGCTCCGAAAGTGACGGCCGAGGAACAGCCTTGGAAAGTCCTCGTAAGGCGACAACTCTCGCCGATGCAAGACTTGAGACAAGTTTCTACGCAAGAGTTTGACCTGTTCCAAGTCCAGAGAAACTCAGTGACACGCTTGCTCCCGACCTTCCTGGTCGCTCTCAGATATTCCTGATTGAAAGTCTCCGTGGCGTCCATTGCCAGGTAGTAGATAAAATGGCGATTTTTAAAAGGGATGGCAGGGTGAAAATTAGGGGAACGTGCCACGCTTCCTGACTCAGACTTTTCCAGCTCTTTCTCAGCTTTGTGCAAAGTAATATGAGCTTTGAGTCTGGAAGGTCACATAGTTAAATGAAACCTTAAAGGGTAAACATTAAGAAATTATTCCTCCAACTAGGCTGAAAACTAAATATTTTCAGATGTCCATAATTATTACCTTAAATTTTACAAGTGGAATCACTAGATCTTTATCCAGTTTAATTTAACTATATTGGCGTATAGTTGATTACAATGTTTTGTTAGTTTCAGGTGTACAACTCAGTGATTCAGTTACATATATCCATTCTTAAAGTTTATCCAGTTTTAAAAGCTTTTAATACACACTGCCCACCTACTTCCCCGAAATTTTGAAGCAGTTTAGAGTCATGTCACTCTGCGACTCCATGGACTGTAACCCGCCAGGTTCCTCTGTCGATGGTTTTTCAGGCAACAATACTGAAAAGTGAAGTCTCTCAGTCGTGTCCGACTCTTTGCGACCCCACGGATTCTAGCCTACCAGTCTTCTCCGTTCATGGGATTTCCCAGGCAAGAGTACTGGAGTGAGTTGCCAGTGGGCTGCAATTTCCTTCTCCAGAGAATCTTTTCGACCCAGGGATCGAACCCTAGTCTCCCACATTGCAGAAGATAACCCAAAGATGACCAACAGAATACTATGATTAAACGGTTAACAACAAAACATTTTAATGGGTGACAGTTTTATTAGTGAGGTTCAATATTCATGTTTCAAGGATTTTTATATTCTTCTCTAAATTGCTTACCCAACCTTTGAGGTGTTCATCCTTCCTTGATTTGTGAAATTCATTTTACGAAAAATAAACCCTTCTGATAGTCTTTATTTACTAAGAACACAAGAAGAAATTTCTTTTACTAAGAAGAATTCTATTAAGTCCCTTAAACACTAGTTACTTTCCATGTATAGAAACTATAGATATAAAACTCTAGTTTTATAGTGAGCTATAAATTTTACAAGGTTCTCGTGTCAATCTTTAAAAACCAAGCTGTGGCCCACACTTAATGTCCTTATAATGTTACCATGCTAACATTTACTTTTATTCCTGGTCATTTTTTAGTTCCATCTCTTTCTTTCTTTATGGAATATTAAACTCCTGATTATTTTGATTGTATGTGTTAAATGATTTGAAGTACTTTCCAGAATAGGTAAGGTATAAATATGTAAACAATTTTACAATTTATTAACAGTATTTATTGTGCAACAGGACTTCCCAGAGGCCAGTGTACATTTTCTGAAACACCTGAATGAAGGATTTTGAAAGGCCTCAAAATTTAAAAGGGTGGGGCTTCCCTAGTGGTCTAGTAGTTAAGACTCTGTGTTTCTACTGTGTAGGACCCAGCTTCCATCTCTGACAGGGGAACTAAGATCCCACATGCCTCGGGGCTCAACAACAAAAATTATTTTAAAGAGTGGAGGGAACTAAAAAAAGATGACTGTGTTTGTTTATACCAATTTAAAGAACAGGATTTAATTTCCAACCTTGAAATTAATCTCTTGACTGGTTTATGTGGAAATGTACATGGGGCAATACTGTCACATTTAAGTATTATTTGCACAATGTGAAATCTAAGCTATGAATGCTTTATAAATATTCTAGCAAAGTCAGTTCCCCTAGAATAATCTACACTGGTTTGACTGAACTTTCTCATTATTCTTTACAAAGACCTCAAAGAAATTGCTGGGTTAAAGGAGGTGCAAGAGTGTAGTGATTTAATTGCATAATCAAGTCAAAATTTATTGCAAGACCATGTTAGTTTGTACTAACCTCTCAACCTCAAGAAAAAGTGCACTAAGGAAGAAATGCAGATGGAGGCTTTCAGTTTCTCCTGACCACCATGGTCGGCACTGAGGTCTCCTGAAAGCACAGTGTTTCACTTGCCCACAAATGGTCTTTTGCCTCATCCCACTATTTCATGTTATTTTTTTCTCTTAAATGACTTTATTAAATTTTTCCAAGGACAGAGTCAGGTTCTCTTGTATTCTCAACAATCTTCATCTGGGGCACCTAACACTTTTTTTTGAATCAATGGATTGTTGTCATGCATTTGTGAAGAAGCAACCCACAAATCATTCGTACACTAAGAATCTTTCTAGTTTTATTTTGCTAGGAGATGTGCGATTTCCATCCATACTTTGGTCACGATCCCTGATGAAGATGTTAACAAATGGATCTATTTACTATATGCTAGTTCCTGCTCTTACTTTCTTAGAGCTTTTAAGTGTTGCCTTTAAGGCAACTGTCACGTGCATTCTCTTGTAACTGCGTATCCTAGATGGCAATTTCCCTTCATTCTCTGAAACTTTCCCTTCTAGGCCTTGTCTACTCTTGGGGAAGATGCTCTTCTGTATCCACCAGATCAGTATCAGAAAAAACAAGTGCGAGCAGCTGAAGACAAACACAATTTTCCTGAGGCAACAAAAAAACAAAAGAATGAGTGGTTGAAGTACGAATATGTAATTAACAACTTCAAATGTTCTGAGGAAAGGACCAGAGAGGAACTAAAAGAACTGGACCCCATGTTTGCCTAAAGGGGTCCATATTGTGACCTGATGAATTCAAATGCTTACCTTCCTGCAGATCATTTGCAAAGTTCATTTAACTTCATTCAAAATGACAGGTTAAAAAAATTTGTTTTTAATACCTCTAAACCCACCACCCATAAGAATCATAAGATAAATAGTACAAAACACATCAATTCACACCCTCCTTCTCTACCCTGTCCTCCACATAGCCCACTGGTAACCACAAACCTTTTGTCCATATCATAGAAAGGGTACTGTAAAGTATACAGTCTTTTTGAGACTTTTTCCCATTCAGCATTGTTAGTAAGATTCAGTCTTGTAGTATATCCCAGTTCAAATTGGAAGTAGCTTTGCTGAATCCAAAAAGGTTGCTTACCGCTGCTTCAGCTGCTGCTGCTAATAAAAATTCATTAAGATGCTGCTCCTATTAGCACTGAGTCTACTGGAGATAAAGCAGACCCCGTGTGAGACCTTTGTTAGCCTTGAGACAGCTCCATCAGTTGAGCAACAAGGATGAGGGAGTCTTTCCTAGGGGCACATTTTCTTGGGACTGGTACCAAGCAAGGTGCCCTCTTTATGGGCTCTTATTCTTCCTCCTTGTCCCAATGGACTATATTAAGTGAAACTGAAATATGACTCTGACTGGGTCTCTTCACCCAGTTTTCCAGTTGCGAATTCTTGAATCTAGAGTAGACAGACTTACTGTTAAAGGCAGGTATCCCAGGTCAACAGACTGGAACCCCAAGGCCTCAGTCTCACCTTTCCATGCAGAAAAGCATAATCCATAGATATTGTGAGGCAGGATATGATGTACATGGACATGTATTTCACCTCGGTCTGAAATACACCCGGCCCTGTTGCTTCCTAACTGTACACCTTGGATAAATCACTACCCTCTCTATGCTTCAATTTTCTTGCGTAAAATAAAGGCAACAGTAATCTACTTTATCTTGTAGGGTTTTTAAGAGCATTAAATAAGCCATTATACACAAAGCACTTCATACTATGTGCTAAGCACTGCTCTTTATCTGTGTAGTAATATTTTATATACATAATATACATGTTAGCACATGTATTTATATCTATTGAGACTATTCAGCAAAAGCTAACCTAGCCTCATGGAAGCTCCTCTCTGTAGCTCCTGGCTATTTCTCTTAAAACCTCTTGAATAAATAAATGAATCCGGACATATCACCAATGCATGATCTTCAGCCATGAACCACAATGTTGGGTACAAGACTAAGACCACAAAATCTTGTCGTCTTGAGGTCATGTCCTAAAGCAGAAAAGATCGAAAACCTGGAAAAGAGCTGTCCTCTCAGCGTATTTTTCCTCCTTAGAATGTGGTGCCCTCCATGACCCTAAGGGCTTAGGCTGCTGCTTCTGAGGTGGGAAGCAAGCTCTGGGCGCTCTGATCTATAACAAGCATTGCTGCATACCCCACTGTCAGTTATAATAAGGACTTGAGAGAACACTTTCCCAGAGAAGTGACAGGATTAGCCAATACAAAGCTATAGGCTGTGGAAGTCCAACACTACTTTCCAAGCACCAGTAGAAAGCAGTGACATGGTACTGTTTTATCATTCAGTTGAAAGTAAAATATTGACCAGAATGAGATTCTCAAGCCATAGAGGAAAACAACACCATTAGCCATGCCTCCTCCTCCAGTATCTATAAACCCAGTCCTACCAAGACCCAGAAAATAACAACAGTGTAAACAACATCCATACTCACTTTATTTTTTAAACAGAAGAGCATGTACCCAAAGAAAGAGAAGACGAACCATCATGGGGGCTTGCACTAAGTGATCTGCCTTGGCTTTCTGGCCTTAGAATGCCTCGTGATCCAATGGCCATGGGGATGGAATAGCCCCTTGATGGTACACACATTGGAAAGGTAAACTCCCTCTTCCCTCAAAATAGAAGGGAGAAATGGAGACAAGTCAATGAATCCCCTGGAATACTGCCCCAGAATCCTTCCAGGGATAGGGTATGACTGACCATCAGTCCACAAATGGAAGTGGGAGGGGAGGTAGGAACAATGAGTGGTGCTGAGCAGAAAATAATCCCAGATGATGTGCATCCAGGACCAGGATACACTTTTCATTAGAATGAAGGGAGCTGACAAAACCCTCAAAAAGATAAGAGGCAAAGAGCACATTGATCAGAACATTATCTCCTAACAGAGGTGGGGCTATTTCCCACCATTACTGTACAATAACTGTAACTAATCAAAACACATACAGGCCTCTTTAATGGAGTTAATAAAACTACAGCAGATTGAAAATCAGGGGTAGAGGTACGAATCCCAAAGGAAAAACGGACAAAAGGATCCATGCTGATAGGACTTTATAGTCCAGCTGTGGGTTCTCAGAAAGAAGCCCTGGTTCAGAAATGACAGCAAATACCCATGATCACCATATGGGGCTGAGCCCAGGTGTGAGAATCTTGAATGGCTCTTCTACCCCAAGATTATCCATATTCTTTATCCCCTCCAGTAATGTATAAGACCAAGAAGTGTGGAACACTGGAGGTGGACATCTGGTTTTTATTTCTGGGCAATCTCGATAATTTATTACATCTCACAATTTTCATGGGAAGTGGGGGATGGCAGAGAACACAGACATCCTGTCTTGCACTGCAGGGCACGGAAAGTGGTAAGAACATCCAGCTGTGATGGGCAGGAAGTGGCAAGGCAACAAGATGCCTCATGCCTGGGGTGGGAGTACAGCCAGCAGCCCTTCTGGCCCGAGTTCACCTCCTCAAGGGGAGGTCTCCATGGAATGACCATGATTCCCAACAGGCCAGAAAACCCATCGATGCCACTCATTGGGCAGATGATCAGAGGAGCTGCGCTCTTCCCTCCAGAGTAACTCAGACTGAAGTAGGGCCGGACAGGCCCACAGAAGGTAGCATGAGAGAAAGTAAAGGTGTGACACCTCTCTGTCACGTTGTAGAAGGAGACCTCGCCAGCATCATAGTCCAAGAAAATCCCCACCCGTTGGAGAGGGGTCCGCAGGGGGAGGGCAGTCATTGGGGAGGTGAGAGCCCAGTATTCTTTCCCATACCACAAGGACACTGCCCAGAATCCATTCTGAGGGGCTGAGGTTACCCCACCTTTTCTGCACACTGAGTCTTCACAGACACCTATGGTCCACTTGGCTTTATCTCCCACCTCTACCTCCCAATAGTGTCTCCCAGCGATGAAGCATGGAGAGCCCAAGACACAGGGAAACAGATTGAACCGCTCAGGGTTGTCGGGCAGGTCCTGCTGGAGGTAACTGTACCGCACTTGCCGCAGGTTATCCGAGAGGATCAGGCTGGGGTAGGCCGTGTCTGGGTCCAGAGTCACATCCACTGCAGAGAAATACAGGGGCAGAGGAGGATTAGCCGAGCACCAGGACAGCCCACTCTGAACACCCAGCTTTTCTCCTATCCCTGAGAAGAAAGTAAGAGCTCTCCAGCAAAGACACATTCATTATATACATTCAAGTCCACCCTGAAGCTGACATTCCCAAAATTACTGTTTGGATTAGCTAGTTATCTCGTTTAGCCAGGATATATTGGAAGTACTGAAATTTTTACCTTGCTTTTCCACATTTTAAACCACAATATCCGTTATAAGCTGAATTTAAAGTTTTCTTATGTGTATGTCCAACCCCTTAGTCCGAAAGCCTCAGGGGCAGGAAGGTTACAGTATTTAGACAGACAGGGTGTGGTGTACCACTCTACAACCAATACTAACAGATCTGCTGTGAAACATATGGATATTCACATTATGTCAGATAAAGACACTAAATAGTGCCATATGCATCTGACAATCAGTGGTGGTTTCCAGTTTTAAAATCACTGACATATTCTCTCACTTGTTCTTCACATCTTGTTCAGAAGGAAGATTCCCTAACATTATCTCTCTGAACCTTAGTTCAGGTAGGCTGACTGTCTCCCACAAAAAGCTCATGACAACTGGTGGAGGTGACCAAGAACCTCAGAGGCATGGTTCTTGGTTCAATAATCTGTTCACAACAGTTCCCATTTATTCCCGCATGTCATGGGTAGACCTCATACCTCCAACCAGACATTCAACTCCAAGGGTAGGTCAGTGCCTTATGCTCTTTGGTTCCCTCTACTGTACCCTGTGCAATATTAGGAAATGTAAGACATAAGCAACATATTCAATCTTGAAAGAATTAAATATGGATCACAACCAGGGGACATTAATGAAAGAAGACCCATTATTTGTAGAGTTCCTCTGTTCATGATAAAGAAGGAAATGGCAACTTGTTCCAGTATTCTTGCCTGGAGAATCCCATGGATGGCAGAGCCCAGAGCGCCCCAGTCCATGGGGTCGTAAAGAGTTGGACACGACTGAGCAACTAACACACATGTTGTTTGTCCATGAAGAAGATCCCATGAAACAGAAGGTGGTCATGTGAATACAAACCTCAGATGAGTTTGAGATCATAGATTTACCCAGTGTGTGAACCTCAGGTGAAGGTGATTGTCAAGGGGAGGGAAGAGTTTCAACTCTAGATCTAAGACAGAGAAGGGATGACTCCAGATTTTTCCTTGACTTTCCCTAGCTCTCAGAATAAGAGGCAAGCTCAATCTTTTTGGAAGGATGCTTTTTGTAAACCACACACTGCCCAAGGCTGGGTGGGCACAGCAGTGGACCAGTGTACTAGCAGTGGCAGTGCGCTAATTTTTGGAAACCATAGTTTCAACTCTATAATCCTTCCTAGCACCTGAATTCAATTTCCTCCTATTTCAAAGGTTCGTGGTTTCAGATCTGAGGCCTTTTAGGAAGCAAATATTATAAACACATAGAAATAACAAATTTTTTGTGTTATTATTTTTTAAAAAATAAATGTAACCTAAAGGATTCAAATTAAGGCACTTTCCAAAATCATTCACAATAGCAATTAGGTTGATAAGGATTTTTACTCCTTTTTCCAAATGGTTTTTTCTCCTATCACCCACCTGAGTATAACTGGGCCTCTCTCAATTCTGAAAAAAAAAGAAAAAAAGAAGTTATGGAAGTTATCTGAGTATTTCTAGGAAGTACCCAACAGAAGGAGCTTTAGGAGTCATCATCATAAAGCAATGGTTTCCATTAGAACCCCTGCTGTCAGTCCTGCATTAATTTTTTCATACAGCCTTAAGACTCCATCTTCCAGCCAAGAGCTCAAAGGGAAGAGGGGTTGGGAACTTTGAGCATAAAGATAACACAAGCTCGACACTGGAAGCATATGGGGTCAAACTGAGGCAAGATTAAGGATTCCACTCCTCAGTGAGTCAGCTGGCTCTGCAGGGAGGGACATGGTTCTAAGTCCACATCATACATAACTCTTGGATTCCTAAGCTACCTGTTCTAGGGGATGTGTGGTTCAAGTGACACCAAGCTTGCCCCTACCAAGCTGGGGCAAACTACACCATGTGCAGCAAAATGCATTTACAGTTGACAAAGCATTTTCACAGGTATGTTCTCAATGGGCTGCTTACGTGCAGGAGAAGAGCGGGAAACATAAAAGAGAGTCAGATCAAGGAATGTTGTGTCTGAGCTAACCACTTGTGGTATTAAGTGGAGTTTCTCCCTGTTCTGCTTGTGAGCATTCCCTAAATCCATGTTGCTGGATGTGAAAAACGTATGTATCTGAAAAGATGCCATGCAAATAAAGTTTTAGCACATATAGGAAATTATAAAAATTATGTGGATTTGTAATTTATAGTAAATATGAAGTGATTATGTACATATAAGGGTTTCAGATTCTATCAAACTGCCTAGGAATTTCAGCATTTTGTACACAGCCATATGGGCTAAGGCTTCCCTGGCGGCTCAGTGGTAAAGAATCCACCTGCAATGCAGGACTGCGGGTTCAGTCCCTGGGTGGGGAAGATCCCCTGGAGGAGGGCATAGCAACCCACTCTTGCCCTGAGAACCCCAGGGACAGAGGAGCCTGGCGGGCAACAGTCCATGGGATCACAAAGAGTCAGACAGGACTGAAGTGACTTAGCACACACGCATATGTGTTATATGCTTATAAGTTACCATGAGCAGAAGATGTTATATTTGAAGAGTGCCCCTTAAATACCTAGAACACTTTATTTAATAAATATACATGAAGGCTCCATTCTAGAATGCTTCAGAAATTGTAAGTAAACCTAATCCTTACAGCCTTGTGAGGTAAGAGCTATTATCTTCCTCATTTTACAAATAAGGAAGATACAGGGTAGAATGCTTATCAGGTGGCCGAGGTGGGCCCAGGACCCAGGCAGCCAGATGCCTGAATCCCTGTTCCTACCCAGGTTCCTGCCTTTGAGGTGTTGCCTCAACCAGCGATGCTCAATTCTTCCTCTTCCCGGTCAGTACCAGTGCCCACATGCAGCAGAAACTCGATTAATTATAATTACAAATACTAGCTCAAATGGAATATAGCTAGAATAGTTTCTCTTGATTCTTTCTCAATTAAAAATAATTTTTAAGTAATCAAATTAATTCCGCATTAATTGTTGGATTGTATATTTTCCTCTTCCATTAATGTAGACTGAAAAATGAGTGTATTTAGTTAAAAGACTTCAAATTGAAACAAGAGGCTATTAATTGAAAAAATTAACAAAGCTAAAAAAAAAAGATGTGAAATATTAGGGGAGGCCGGCCATTTCCCATTTTCCCATACTCTGCTGCGGATGTTTATCTTTCCAGGAAACTTCAACAGCAAAAGTCCATTAAGTAGATAAATTTACCTTGGATTTTCTCCATATCTGACTGCATTTTTTCTATGGGGAGAAAAGAAGATATTCAGTTTGCATTCCATTATCTAGCTGGAAAACACTTCCTCTCAGGCAATAGTTATTCAGAGCATAAACCCTCAGAGATCCCTCTTCTCACATACCTGTGAACTGCTTCAGACTCTCAGTCAGGAACAGACACTTCTGAGCAAAAATGTGGATTTTCTCTTGCAGATCTGGAGGTGTGATCCAGGGTTCAGGAATCCTGATTCTTTCAGCCCTAAGTTTAAAAAAAATCCATGAGTGAATCTCCC
>SJXQ01000694.1:204048-280174 GCA_006408695.1 Aepyceros melampus | reverse complement strand
TGAATCTCCCACCCCCACCCCCACCCCCAACTTCTTTCAGGGTCTAGGACAAAGCCTGGGCTAAACTGGCCAGTCAGTGGATTGGTGGACAGTCTTTAATAGCAGCTGACAGAGCCCTTTTCCTATTCTCTTCCTAGACTGTGATCCTCTGGACCAGAATAGGGGAGTCATCTTACCTTCATATTCTCCCATAGCATTAGCTTCTGGCTTTTCAAATGGCATATGCCCTCAGAAAGATTCACTGAATTAAACTGAATATAAGCGAGACCCTGCCAGAAAGCACTAGATTCCATGATCAAGTCCTTGATATTCATGGCAGGCAATGACCCATAACCCTCAGGTTCCCAAATATAGCAAGAATGACATTTTCAGACAGATGGGTACATGGACAATATCCAGTTAGCCACCAACCCCCTCAAAGGGTCTGTGGCAAACACTGACTGCTAATCACATGTCCAATATCCCTTCTCTCACCTTCCAAATTTTACTGGGTTTATGCCTGCCTAGTCTGAATGTGACCATGTGACTAAGCTCTGGCCAATGAGAGCTAAGAAGTATCTTGCACTAATTTGAGAAGTCTGCTTAAAAAGGAATGCAATGTGACTTATCTCTTTCCTGCTGGTTAGCATTCTAGGAAGTTTCTTGGGCTGTAATAATGAGGAGTGTAGCTTATGTATGGCAGAAGACTAAATGGAAAGAAACTTAAGAGTCTGATGATAATCACTGGAGCCACCAAACCAGCCCTGGGCTAGCTATCTGCACATTTCTTTAATGGTGGCAAAATGTTTTAGTTATATTTAAGTCAAGTCAAAAATTAAGTCAAAAAAGTTTCAGAGTCAAACCCAAACTTAACGTTCACAGATGCTAGAACCTAAAGGATCTCTCTCTCTGTTAGTTCAGAACTAGACTGACATCAAAAAGTAAAAGCAGCAAGTGAGGGCAGTATTTGTTAGGGCCACTTGGCAGGGACTAATACAAGTTCTAGCTCAATACCATCCCATGTCAGCAGCCCTCAAAAAGCTAGCTCTATCAATAATTCTATTCACATGGCCCTTCCAGCCCATCTCCTCCTCAAATGCTCTCACACAATCAAGCTGCACTTCCTCTGAAGGGTTTTCACCTTTCAGGGTTTTACTTAGCTTCAAAGTTCAGTTTCCTCAGTCAGGCTTTACCCTAGTAGGCATTCCTACAACAAACATAATATTCCCCAAGGTCTATCCCATCTGTCCTTGCCATCCAACACTGAAAACACAATTTAATTGTGGCTTCTTGCCCATTCTGGGCTTTTCCCGCTTGGTCATGTTCCAACTTCCAGGTAGTTCTTCCTCACTGTCCATCTGATGATACAGTAGAGAAATAATAAAAATAACAGCCAGAATCCAGGTAACTCATGACTCATCTCTGAGCTGGTCACCTTTTCTTAGCCTGTATTTTCCCCATTACAGAAAAAAAGAGAGCCAGAAACAAAGACAGAGATAACAAGAGAAAAGATTCTGAAACAAAAACTATAAAATACCCTTGCACTTTGCCCGAGGCCCTGTGAGTCTCCACGCTCTCCACAGACGTGTCCTCATAAACTACCAGCACCCTCCCAAGTGGGCCCCCTACTTCACTCCTCACCCTCATTGTTTGTCAATAATTCCTTAGTTTTACTGAGAAGAGCTGCAGTCCATCTAGTTCTTTGCACACTAGTGACTCAGTTTGGGGACAGACAGGATATGTGTCAAATTTGGTAAGATGTCCTCAGGCTCTGGGCTCCTTCCAGAGTTTCGAAGTATGAGGGAAAGTCTGCTCAGGCTTGATTTAGCACTGGGGAAAGAGAAAACTGTACCTGCTCAATGTGTCCCCGATGTCCTATAAGAGAAAGGAAAATGAAAACCATGAGAAATCATTTATAATGTCAGTTTTCTCTCATAGATGTTTGTTAGAAACTGAACTACAGGCTGGCCCTCCTGGGTGAAACCAGGGAGACAAGGAGCACACACTGTGTAAAACCTGGGCAGAGGAAACTGGGATACACACTATTTGCTATTCCAGCACCTTCGGCATTCCCTTCCTGCACACTGGTCAAAGATCTCAAGGTTTCAAATTTACTAACTCAAGCATCTCACTCTTGGACCACAACTGCCTACCTGCCTGCCCAGCTTGCTTGCTTTGACCTATTATTATGTGTGTGTGCAATAAGTTGCTTCAGTTGTGTCCAACTCTTTGCGACCCTATGGACTGTAGCCTGCCAGGCTCCCCTGTCCATGGAATTCTCCAGGCAAGGGTACTGGAGTGGGTTGCCATTTCCTCCTCCAAGGGATCTTCCCAACCAAGGGATCAAACCCATGTCTCCTACACAGGCAGGCCGATTCTTTACCGCTGAGCTACCAGGGGGACCCCGATATTTTTTTTTTTTATTAATTTTTATTTTTTTAGTTTGTTTTGCTTTACAATACTGTATTCGTTTTGCTACACATCGACATGAATCAGCCACGAGTATACATGAACTCCCAATCCCGACCCCCACCTCCCCCATCCCGCCCCACACCCTCTCTCTAGATTATCCCCGTGCATCAGTCCCAAGAATCCTGCATCCTGCATCAAACCTGGCCTGGCGATTCGTTTCACTTATGATATCACACGTTACACTGCCAATTAATTTTTATTTTTTAGTTTGTTTTGCTTTACAATACTGTATTCATTTTGCTATACATTGACATGAATCAGCCACGAGTATACATGAACTCCCAATCCCGACCCCCACCTCCCCTCTCCCGCCCCACACCCTCTCTCTGGATTATCCCCGTGCATCAGTCCCAAGAATCCTGCATCCTGCATCAAACCTGGCCTGGCGATTCGTTTCACTTATGATATCACACGTTACACTGCCACTCTGCCAACCCATCCCACCCTCTCCCTCTCCTACAGAGTCCAAAAGGCCGTTCTATACATCTGTGTCTCTTTTGCTGTCTTGCGTACAGGTTTATCATTACCATCATTCTAAATTCCATATATATGTGTAAGTATACTGTATTGGTGTTTTTCTTTCTGGCTTACTTCACTCTGTATAATCGGCTCCAGCGTCATCTACCTCTTTAGAACTGAGGGACCCCGATATTGCCTTAATACAGGCTAATTATTTTAGAAATATCTCTACATTTGGGTTTCCCAGGTATTGCCCCATGATTAAATTCAAGCTTACATTGTGTCTCCTTCTAAAGATACTTGATATTTTCTTTCCCTTTATTGGTGGTATGTTACAGCTACTATTTTTCCTTTTGTAATTAAAAAGTAATCTCAAAGTGATACTTTGAAATTAACATTCCAGCCCTTAGCAAACACCCTCTCAGATTTACCATCTGTAGATAATTATAATCTAAATTACCTTTCACTATGATAGCTGCCAAATGATCATTTTCTTGCCTCAAAAATTCCTTGTACATTACTTAGTCGACAGTCTACTGGAAGGAAGAATTTTCCCTTATTTATTATCAGTATGGACCCATCAATTCCTACTTTATTCAATGGGTTATAACTCATCACTGTTCTTAATTATTTTGATGCTCAAAAAATCTGAGACTTGGTCAGAGAATCTGTCACTTTTTTCCTATCTTTTGTCATCCCATTCTCTCCATTATTATCTGGTTTATCATTCCAGTGTTTCCCTTGCAAATACCTACAGATACAGGTATTTTCTAATTATCTCTTCTTTCTTACACAAAAAGCATAATCTACATTTTGCACTTTGATTTTTTTCACGTCCCATACATTATAGAAACTCCTCTATATCAGTTATATCATAGGTATCTTCCTTTTTCTTTTTTTATAGTTGCATAACATTCCTCTGTGTGTGTGTGTTCATACGTTAAAATACAATTAGACAACAGTGGCCATCTCGCCCTGTTCCTGACCTTAGTGGGAATGCTCTCCTTCTCCACATTAAGATTCAGTTTACTTTTCAAATGATTCCCACCATGACCACTCTACCCCATGGAGTCCACAACTTGCCCTCTTCTTTCTCTACTTTTCTTTATCATGCAGTTTTGATTTCATGGTCCATGTGTTCAGAAATATTCTCACAAATACCTTTAAAAATAAGCAAACCCATGGTTGCCACTGGGTAGAATGGGATGAGGACTGACTGTTTAATGGGTGTGAGGTCTCCTTCTGAGATGATGAATGTGTTCTGGAACTATACAGCTGTGATGGTTGCATAACATTAAGTTTACTAAATGTACCAAGTTGTACACTTTGAAATGCTTAAAACAGTTAATTTATGCTATGTATATTTTATCATAATCAAAAAGCCAGAACAGGGGGAGTTCCCTGACCGGTTCAGTGGTTAGGATTTTGTGCTTTCACTGCCATGGGCCCAGGTTCAATCCCTGGTCAAGGAACTAAGATCCTACAAATAGTGTGGCAAGGCCCAAAACAAAAAAAAACCCCTCACATCTTGCAAAGCCCTAATCCTGGATGAACCCAACTACCGGCTTTCCCTAGGCCTGGAACTGGAACAGTCACAATCATAGAAAGCAAAGCCGGGACAGGAAAAAGTCACACAACTGGACAGACAAATTCTGATATAAACTGATGTTCACTGACCAAGTAACTCGACTATGTCTTATGAACCAATTTGCTTTCCCATATTCTGAAACAATAATTTCAGAACTTTCCCACGATCCTCTAACTCATTATTTTCTCTAACCCCTGCTCAATGGCAGCCAAAGAGGATAGAAGCCAAGACGTTTTTGCTACCAGTCCTTACAACCTGCTGGATCTACCTGTCCTGCCCTCCTTTCTTATGCAACAGAGGATATTTCAAAGCTAAGTCCCTCCTACATGCTTCAGTTACCCTTCCTTCTGCCTTCTCAGGAACAGCACATCAGAGATGAGTTCATCCTTAGAGCTTCAGTAAATTTTCTTCACCTGAATCTTTACAACAGATGCTCCTCTCCACATTTTTTTTAAGATATGTTTAACTGGTTTCTTTAAGCATCCTCTCCCCATAAAGCCCCACAATTCTACCTCATCTCCAAGTATTTTCTTTTTATCTCTCTCACAGCCTTATTTATTGAAATAGTCATTTACTCTCGCAGCTTCCATTCACTCTGTCACTACAACTTCTCCTCACGTGGCTCCTTCCCAGACTGCTCCACTCAGGCAGCTCTACACAAAGTTTATCAAGGATGCTCATGTTTTTAAACCAAATGGATCTCAGCCTTCATATTATTTCATCTCAACTGCATTAGACTCTGTTGTCCACTCCCTCCTTCCAGGAACATTTTTCCTCCCTGATCACATATTGCCTCTCTGGTAAACTAGTCCCCCTACAAGCTCTTCCTTCTCTCTCTAGCAATTAAATATTGGTGTTCATTAAGGCTCTAGATTAAGCCTTCACTTTTTAATCTGAAGTAGAAGTTGGTGAACTTTTTCTAACAAAAAGGCCATTCAGTCTCTGGCACAACTACTCAACTCTGGTGCAACAGATAATACAAAACATAAATGGGCATGGCTATGTTCTATTAAAGATGTGTGGACAATGAAGCTTGAATTTTATGCAATTTCACTTATCATAAAATAACAAACATTCTTCTGAATTTTCTTCCCCAACTATTCAAAACTAAAAAGCACAGTGAGCTCGCAGGACACACAAACACAGGTGGTGGCCCACAGTTTCTTGACCCTAAACCCATCAGCCCTTTTTTAATGGCAACACTGATGATACTTGTTTGTTCACTTCTTTATCATATGATCTCAACATCAGAATTGAAATTTCAGGACAGCTTACTTATCCACTTAATTCCAGTGCTGACCCAGAAAAGAAAATTCATATGCATTGAACGAACAAACAACAGACAAACAATCAGCTCATTTCCTGTGGTCTTGCTGGGCTGAGTCTACTGCAATTTTATCACCCACACAACCAAGATTAAATCCCAAGACTGCTTGGGCTGGCCACTTCTTGTGGTACTTGTTATTTTGTGGTTGTCATAGTGCATACGTATGTGTTACAATTATAGGATACTGGGGTGAGAAGAATCTTTAAATGACATGTGGGCCAAATTCCTCATTACATGAGTAACTGAGTTCACTGAGGCCCAGAGAGGTCAAGACCCTTGCCTGTGATCAGACCACTTATCAGTGCAGGACAGGCTTGAGCAGGACAGGTCTTCCTTTTGACCTTTCCACGACACAGTGCAACTGACTGACCCAAGTTGTGCCAACCAAGGCTTCTATTGTACATTTCCCTTCTAACATGCCCCTGCTACAATCAGAGTTTCAACAAGGGAGTAGGGGTCCCTGGATACTGCTTGGTAGAGCAGGAGTTGTCTTGGCAGGGGGCTTTCAGTCTTACCTGCAGGAGCTCCCTCGTGGGTTGCTGCTGCTTCTCTTCCAGCTGGGCGATCAGGTTGCTGAGGTGGGAGATGTTGCAAGAGAACTGAGTGATGGCACCATTGATACTGTTGTAGATGGCCAAGTCTAGCTCCTCGAGACGGGCCAAAAGGCGATATTCATGCTCCTTCAAGGAGTGATACAGCTGCTCAAACTCCCAAACAATCTTCTCCCTCTCCATCTGGGTCAGGCTCTGTGTAAACCACAGGGAAGGGCAGTGAAGAGAGGAAAGGCTGCTTCTAGAGCCCTTCACATTTCTCCCCTATCTACCCCAAGACCTCATTATTTCATCCCAGTATACTAAAACAAGCATCTTGTTCACTCACTTATTCTTTTCCAGTCTTTATTGACTGGATATACAATGGCAGAGAACTGAATTAGCCCAGTGATAATCAAGGCAGTCTGGAAAAAAAAAAAAAGCCACAGTCTCTGCTCTCAGGAACTCAGTCAAGTGAGAGTCAGGTTCATGTGATACATGTAATCATGGCTAGATAAGCAAAAGTAGGGTGACAGCATTCAGTAGAAGTTGATACAGTTCTCAGAAGCAGTGTTCACAAAGAGTCTTGAAGGATGACTAGAAGTTCACTTTATGGTCAAAGAATGGGAGAGCTTTCTAGACAGAAGAAATGCCACGGACCAAAGAGTGGAAAGGCAAATGATGGAGCTCATAGCTCCATCATGGCTGGAGCACGTGAGTGCCTGTGAAGACAGGAGGTAAAGTAAGAGATGAGAAGCCTGGCAGGACTTCACTGCAAGTGGGAGCCATGAAAGACTGTCAGAGAAGTCACATGATCAGATGGGTGCCCTGTGGAGGATGGTTTGGAACATACAAGCAAAACTTCTTTAACAATCCTCACATAATAACCTTGATTAGTTTCCTTAAACTTTTCACATATAATCCATTCCCTCTATCTGGCCTTCTGTCTCACTGGCTTTGAGCATAATTCTCTACTGGCACAGTTTGTTTGCCAAAGGTTGTCTGTCCTTCCTTTTCCACCACCTGTCTCACTGAGAGACTCCACAAAAGCTTATTTCGGAATAAAGGGTCAGCAAACTCCCCTGTTTATTCCCTTGGAGTAAAATTTTATTGGGAAACAGATCCACTCATTTAAATGGTGTCTTTAGCTGCTTTTGAGCTATGACAAGGCAGCTGACTGGTTGTGATAGAGATATGGGCCACAAAGCCAAAAATATTTACTCTCTAGTCCTTTACAGAAAGGTAAGGGACTATTTTTTCCAGAACAACCACCCTCTCCCCCAAATATCCCTATCACAAAGGCCTTGGGAAACTAGGAGAAGGGAACAAAGAGAAAAGTTCAGAATAGAATCATTGCCAATAAAAAGAACATTCCAGCAAGAAGCAACAGTCAAGTTTATGGAAAGCCACTGCCGGCATCTGTATACAAAAGGCTGCTAACCAATGCTCAAGAATTTCACCTGGATCAACCCTGATCTGCACAAGCTAGCAGATTAAACTTTTGCTAGGTCAGATCTCCAGGGGTTTTAAAGTCGACTATTCCATCCTTTTCCCTCTAAATGTGGGACTCCCTTGGTTCTCCAGGGGAATTCCCAACTGCCAGGTAAGGTTGTTCCACCCATACCTATAAG
Source organism: Aepyceros melampus (assembly GCA_006408695.1). Taxonomy (NCBI): domain Eukaryota; kingdom Metazoa; phylum Chordata; class Mammalia; order Artiodactyla; family Bovidae; genus Aepyceros; species Aepyceros melampus. The sequence goes on along the minus strand of SJXQ01000694.1, from coordinate 272,188 downwards.
TTCTGGGTGATCTGACTGTACAAGGTTAAGGGAAGTTTACAAGTCTTACAATATAAGAGAGTGACCAGCAGAACTGATATTATCTGTGAATTCTCAGGAACCTCACCAAAAGTTCAGCTCGCGCCTGCTCTCCCTGTGCCCTTCGCCTCTTCTTTAAGTCTTTCACTCTTTTTAGGTGGTCCAGCTGGTTCTGGATTTGCTCCTGAAAAAGCAAAAACAGGTGTACAGTTCAAGATAAGGCAGGCCTTGGCAGTGTGACTCTTCTGCTTATCACCTGTGCAACCCACATTCATGATGCCAAGTTCTTGGTGAGAGCCTGTCCTTGGATCAAACTGCCATCACCGTGGCACCACATCTCTCCATTGGTAGTTTGTATCTTAAATGGTGGGTCACCTACCTGCCTTTGGAAGGATACCGCATGGCTTAGTGGAAAGGTGAATAGACTAGAAGGCTTTAGTTGTTGAGCTTTCAGGGACGGGTACGGAGAGAAAAGGACTTAACTTCTATTTTCCCCTGGTGTGACATGAACCAACACCACTGTCTCAACCTAATAGTGTTCAGTGTGAGTAAAATGATATTTTTGAAAGCACCATAAATGTTCAGTGAATAACTTTGCATGAACGTACTCACATTTACACATGTGCACAATTGTGTGCATGTTCTTGCAGTCCTCAAACACAGATTATGTGCACGCCTTGAATGTTGTCTTACAACTATTTTATATTTAATACTTTATTTCCATGTTATTGTTGAGCTGTGCCAATCTGTTGGTTCACAAGGGGATCCACACAGCATTTTATTTCACTCAGTCTTCAATAAGTCTTATCTCCTATGAGTTGCACAGTGGTTAAATGACTTAGGCAGTAAGAAACTTCTCTTTTCTGGGAGGTTCTAGAAGAGGACGGAGCACAGGGAAGTACTGGGGGAAAGGAGAGGTGATGGGCATCTATTTGATGTGAATACAGCCAGGCAACGTCCGACTGTGTTTTGTCTGAGATCATCTAGGAGCCAACAGGAATGCGAGCGTCTCTGAAGCTTGTCGCTGCGTACGTGGTTTTACAGATATCTTACATACAGTCAAGAGGGGTCTCCATGGGCCGTCAGGTATAATGTGCCCGTGAGAGGGTAAACACAGAGGCACATAACGCAATGACGGCGGGGAGACTTCTGGCTTCATCACCAGCTACAGGTTTGCCTCCCAAATCTGAGTGCCGAGGCTCTGGAGCGGACAGAGGAAATGACGGCTGTGAACCACACGTCCGGCTCAGCCATTTTCTAGGCGGAAAAAGGGAAGCCCCTTTGGCTTTCTCCTCCCTTTGTCCGACTCGCGCTCCGGCCCCTCCCCGGCCCGCGCGCCCGGCCCTCACCTTGAAGCCCTCCACCGCCTCCTCGAGCGGCAGCACGCTGTGGCCGCGGTGCTCGCGGGAGCGGTCGCACACCACGCAGATGGGCATCTGGTCCTCCTCGCAGTACAGCTTCAGGGGCTCGCGGTGTTTCTCGCACACGCCCATCTCGCCTCCGGGCCCCGACGGCCGCTCGGTGCGCAACTGCTTCACCAGCTGGGTCACGTTGGCCAGGTGCCGGTTGGGCCGCATGTGCCGCTGCGGGAAGGTCTCCCGGCACTGCGGGCACGACACATTGGTCTCCGCCGCGCCCCAGCAGCGGGCGAGGCAGGCGCAACAGATGTTGTGGCCGCAGTCGAGCATCATGGGCTCCACAAAGTACTGCAGGCACACGGGGCAAGTGGTCTCCTGCTGTAAGCACTCGGCCACGCTCCCGGAGGCCATGGCGCGGGCCCGCGGGGGCGAACGGGCATGGGCCCCGGTGCCCAGCCCAGCGCGGAGCCCAACTCGACTGCGCTCCCTCCCGTCCGCTGTTTCTGGGCGGTGCGGAAAGCCAGCCGGGCTGACGGAGGGCGACGCCTCCCGGGCCGATCCCAGACGCGCCCGCGCGCTGGAACCGCGGGGTGGCCGGGCCGCTCCCTGAGCCGCTGCGCGGGACGGAGGGAGTATGGGGATACCGCGGCCCCACCGAGCCCAGCGACTGTGTGAAGGGACAGCAAGATCGCCGCCGATCGGACTCCCGGAGCCGGGCGCTCAAACAGCGCAGGACAACGTGGCCGCGTCGGAGCGGATCCCAGTGGCCGCGCAGACCCCACCCCTGCGCGAGCGGAAGGGGCGGCTCGGGGGCGGGGCCTGGGCCGGACCTCCTGCGTGAGGCTGGAAATTCCGGCCTCAGGCCTGGAGGCTTATTTTCACAGGGAATCCGGGAGGCCTCGCCGCCAGGGCGGGGGCGGAACGCGCGGGCGGAAGCTCCTTGGGTCCGGGTCCTAGAGGCAGGCGGTGTCTGCGGGGTGCGGCGGGATCAGGATAACCGCTGCTTGCACTCTCCGGGCGCCCCCGCCGAGCCTTGGGCCTTGGGCCTGGATGCCGGGTCTTTTGTTGGGTTTCTTCTCTGGTGCTCAGGCCTCTGCCGCGGCGAGAGAAGGCTAGCTTTGTGTTGGTGTGGGAAGAAGAGACCTCTGGCTTCCCCGGTAGGCCAGAGGGCTGGGAGTAGCCGACTCAGCCCCACCCAGTCTGTGAGGAACTTTATCAAACAACCCCATTGACAGGCGCTCGCAGTTCTGTTTCGTAAAAGAAAGGCTTAATTATTAGATGAAAACATTTCTATGACAGAAACTGGCAAGCCCAGTTCTGCTACTTCCTACTGTGCCTAAGCCAAGTGGTCTACCATTCTGAGCTTCAGTTTCCTCTCTGGTGAAATGGGAGTAATTATACCCCAGCGAAGAGGGAGACTTCCGTACAACTTTTTAACCCTAAAGAGGTTTACCATTAAGATAATAAAATACCCACTGCCTAGAACTGTACTGAATAGAACTTAAACATGCTTGCTCATTAATAAAATACCTACTGCCTAGACTGTACTGATTAGAAATAAACAGGCCTGCTCCTTCCCGAAGTATAGGGGGAATGATAATCCTGTGAGTAACACAGGCTGTTTTCATTATCCAGCAAACTTAGAAAATATTTGCGTTGTTCGCCCATCCCTACTTTGGTGTTTCCTGTTTTCCTTTGCTATTTTCTCGATATTGTCCTTCATCCTCTAAATTTAATTGAATTTGGACAGCCTTGCCTCGTTTATTTTAATTTCCATTATTATATTTTGAACTAAGTGATTTCAACAATGTCAGTTTACACATCTTTTTAAAATGAGTTAGTAACTGGTTGAATGTGACCTATTCCACCAGTTTCCTTGTTTATACTCTTTAACCTATTTACACAATGTTTCCAAGAAACTGAGATCAGATACTTCAGTAACTCTGTGAGGACAGACTTCTCTCCAGACCTCCTGGATTGCTGTTATGCCTTGTATATAATTATATGAAAGGATTTCAATATTTATTGGATTATTAGACTAAAAATTAACTTAATGATTCCAGGGTCACATTCTATGCATACTTATCTTTATCGCAGTTGTTCAGTTGCTAAGTCATGTCTGACTTTTTTCAACGCCATGGACTTCAGCACACCTGGTTTCCCTTTCCTTCAGTATCTCCTGGAGTTTGCTCAAGTTCATGTCCATTGAGTCGGTGATGCCATTCAACCATCTCATCCTCTGTTGCCCTCTACTCCTCCTGCCCTCAATCTTGCCCAGCATCAGGTCTCTTCCAATGAGTCAGCTCTTTACATAAAGTGGCGGAAATATTGGAGCTTCAGCTTCAGCCTCAGTCTTTCCAATGAATATTCAAGATTTATTTCCTTTAGGATTGACCGGTTTGATCTCCTTGCTGTCCAAGGGACTCTCAAGAGTCTTCACCAGCACCATAATTCAAAAGCATCAGTTCTTCCTGTAGTTCAGTTCAGTCGCTCAGTTGTGTCTGACTCTTTGCGACCCCATGGACTGCAGCATGCCAGGCCTCCCTGTTGATTACCAACTCTGGAGTTTACTCAAACTCATGTCCACTGAGTTGAGTAACAGCACTAATAAGTAAACTATTGAGAGGGTGTTGATTTGTAATGAGAATCTGATTTGTAATGTTTAGGAGTGAATATGTGGAAGAAAATTTGGACAGACAGTACTGAAAATTTGGTTAGATAAAGTCATGAAAACAAAGCAATGGTGATAACATTGCTTGTGAAGGACAGACTCTGTGTCTGGGAGGAGGTTCCATTGATGCTTTGCAAACACAGGAATGACAAATTGATGGTGCAGGTCATAGTAAGGCAATACCAACTAGGAGGACCTGTCTAGAGACTAATGCAACAGTGACACAAGAGGACATTAGTAGAATAAGAGCTGATAAGGAACAGAGGAATGGGTAGGTAGGCTAGAAAAGAATCAGGATACGCAGTGCCATTCTCCTCAGGTATTTCTAAGGAAAATGAAGGTGAAACAGGCAAGGAGGAGAGAGGCATCATAAGAGCAATAAAGAGGTGTGTAGTAGTGAAGTATGCAGGAAACAGAAAGAGAGGAGAGTACGACATTTGATAAAGGAGAGGGATCTGGGGGTAGAGGATGAACTGGAAGATTGAGATTGACATATATACACCATTGATTCTATGTGAAAAATAGATAATTAGTGAGAACCTATTGTATAGCATGGGGAAATGCTCAATACTCTGTGGTGACCTAAATGGGAAGGAAAAGAGAGGATATATGTACATGTACAGCTGATTCGCTTTGCTATACAGTAGAAACTAACACAACATTGTAAAGCAACTATACTCCAATAAAAACTTAGAAAAAAAGAAAGAGGGATTTGCTTGCACTTTGGAAAGCAATAGAAGTTCTCCTTTTCAACAAGTGTGGTTTTGTGGTTTTCTGACCAACTCCCAGCAACCCCACCAAAACAGAACCCACAGGGCAAACTCTCAGAATGGACTACTGGATCTAAAGGACTGAGAATAGGAGGTGGGGGTGGAATTCAGGAAAAATTTTAAGAATAATTTATTTGTACCAATTTTCCTCTTATTCTTCCAGGTTGATGGGGAAGGAGAGATCACTTTTTCATTTAATAAGTACCTGTTAAAGCACAAAATCTTTCTAGATCCTGCAAGGTGATGCTAGTATCATGATCTTCATTTTATGGCTGGGGAAATTGTTAACTAAATTGTCTAAGGTCTCAGAGTCATTGAATGACAGAGCCAGGACTGGAATCTGGGTAGACCAGCTCCAGAGAGTAAGTTCTAACCATTACAATATGTGTCCTCTCTAGCTGTCCCAGGTATCTGCTAGACAATTAAAAAAAAAAAAATCCAATACCAGTATTGCTGTCATTTAGTTCTTTTAACAACATTCCCTGGTGTAGGTTGTTGCCTTTAACAACCAGTGTGAAAGGTCCTAGATTAAAGAGCAATCTAAGACAAGATATAGGATAGGAGAATTCAAAGCATACTCAGGTAATGCTGATACTGAAAAACATGATTCCTTTAGTCATTTTATTTATTTATTTTTTGCCATGCCCTGCTGTGCAACTTGTGGGATCTTGATTCCCTGACCTGGCATTGAAAACATCAAGTCCTAACCACTGGACCACCATGGAATTCTCTAAATATGATTTCTTTTTGAATTGGCAATTAGCTTTCCCAAATTTAACTGTCTTCCATTTCCTGAGGATAAAATCTTTGGAGACATTGGGGAAGAAAGCTAATCTGACTCATTTTTTCAAACATCAAGACTTTGGATGATTTCATTGAACCACTGGTAAATACCCTCTACTTCCTGCCCTTATTAAGCTCACAGGCCACTGGGGCTAGGTGGGGGCAGGGATGGTTAGCTACCTCCAAGACGGTCACCATTAGTTTCTTTCCTCTCCATATACATAGTGACATTGTATCACTGAGAGTTGCAGTTCTATTCTTCTCTTGAATCTGGACTTGCCTAGAATGCTCTGACTCACAGAGTACAGCAGAATGACTCTACATGATACTGGGCTTGGCCTACAAAGGACTGACATCCTTTGTTTTGGACTCTTAAGAGTCTATGCTACCATGGAAGATGTTTGTATTAGTGTGCTCTGGCTTCTATAACAAAACATCAGCCTGTGTGGTTCAAACAACAGAAATTAATTTTTTTCAGTATATTTTCTGGAGAGTGTAAGTCCAAGGTAAAGGTGTGAGCAAGGGTGATTTTTCCTAAGGTCCCTCTCCTTGGCTTGCAAGCAGTCACCTTCTGGTTCTCACGCAGCTTTTCCTCTGTGCTCACTTTTCTAATGGTGTGTTTTGTTGTTTTTCGATTGGGTTAAGTGGCTTTATTAGAGAAAGCCAGGATTACAAAAGACTTGAGAGTTGGCCTTGGGGCCTTTCTTCTTGCCAACGGTGGGCACAATATTACAAAGCTCTGGTTATACTACTTCTTGGCCCAGCCCATCTTCTTTTTCTCCTGTTTGACCACTTTGGGATTCTGACCCAGCATCACAGCCAGGGACCGTGGACTTTACCTCTAAGCATGTGGCGGGCTACTTGTTGGGTACTCAGAACCTCCACCCCACACTGGCCCAGGGTAGCCTCATCCTCTAGGGGCATCTCTGCCAGGGGGCACAACTTGAGTGATGTCCTTGAGGGAGGCTACACGAACTTAGATGGGTGACCATCTCCTGGCCTGCCAACGCAGAAGATGCGAATCCTTGCCTAGAAGATCCCATGGACAGAGGAGGCTGGCGGGCTGGTCCATGCGGTCACAAAGAGTCAGATATGACTTAGATGTTAAACAACCACAACTCCTGGCCTGTCACTTCCATTGTGTGTAGCTATTGACTGAGGACAAAGAACTGTGAGTCGGTGACTAAACCGTGGCTACTGCTGCTACCATGAAGATGGAATCGAGAAAGAGCTCTCTGTACCAAAGTTTTTAGGTTTGATGGATTCCAGTTTATCAACTTTTTTTTTCTTTTTGGTTACTACTTCCTGTTTTTGGTTACCGTTTTCTGAAACTCATATCCACATCCAGTCTTCATGCTCAAGGTCTGTAAAAGCCACTCACCTTGCCCCTTTCTGATCTATACTAACTACCAGTTTTCTCCTCAGGTCTACACGGGCTCCATCGCTACTTCTCCGTTGAATTCCCGCCAGTTCGGTTGGTTTGCCAGGAACCTTCTCGCGAATAGAGCCCGCACTCTGCGTCCTTTCTGGGAATGAGTAAAGGGAGTTCGCTCCTGTCCAGCCGGGGATCGGTCCCGGGTCATTAGGATCTTCGAGTTTAAACATCCTGGGGTTAAAGGGAAGGGCAGAGGGAAGAACCGTCAAATCATACCCGGCCTTCAGAGGTTCAGTCAAAGTTGCTGACTCTACTGAGAAAGAAGGTTTCGTTAATTTACAAGGATTCCCATTTTTCCGGAGAAACGAAGTACAAAAGAATTTAACAACTCGTGAGGAATGCACATCCAGCGAATCTGAAGGTTTTATTTGTTTACCCAGAATAGTCAACCTGTCAGGATGGCCGAGTGGTCTAAGGCGCCAGACTCAAGCTCAAACAAGCTTCCTCTGACAGAGGTTTCTGGTCCCCGAATGGGGGCGTGGGTTCGAATCCCACTTCTGACAGACTTTTTTACTCTCCTGCTCACAAACACTTTCTTAGCCATTGCATTCGTTCTTTTTTCTACTTTCCCCTTTTTCAGCCCTAACGACTGACCCCTAATGAGATCCGACCCCTTTCTCTTCCGTTGCTATTTATCATGGATCCCGTCTTTCTCTGTGCTCCGATTTGTCATCAAAGGCGGTTTTCGCCGAACGTTCATTAACCTAGGGGCGTCCTGGCAGAAAAAGGAGCCTGATGGGAACCGAAAGACATGTACACAGACTCGGTGATTACAGACTGTCCTGAGCTCGCGGGCTATTGGGATCGTAGTCTCACGCCCTTTCTCACTGGCCGAACCTATCAAAAATTAAAAGTGCAGAAACTGAAAGTAGCTTGGTTCACTCTTAAGGGGAAAGAAATAGAGAAGGTTCCACCGAGATTTGAACTCGGATCGCTGGATTCAGAGTCCAGAGTGCTAACCATTACACCATGGAACCGCTCTTATTGTTGACTGATACACTGTCCATCTGATATCTCTTTGCGCTTTTTTTTTTCCTTTTCCACTGAAGTATTACACAGTATAGTGATTCAAAATTTTTATAGACTGTACTTCATTTAAAATTATTCTATCATTGTGCTTTTTATTTATTTATTTTTACCAACAGAGATGTATAAAAAACAATTTAAAATGAAATGTGCCACTTTAACCGAAAGCTCTGCTCTTCTTCCTAATTGATTTTTTTCTTCTTTTTTAATTTACGGAGGCTTTTTTTTTTTTTTTTTTTTTAGAAAGGGATGGAAAATCTGCCACTTTTAAGGCGAAAGGTGATAGAGAAGCCAGACTCAAGGGTGGGAGGTGGTGGGAGGTTGTTGGGAGGGAAACCTTCCCTGGTTGTTTTCCCTGAGCCTTCTTCCCATATTTCTTTCCCTTGATGTCTGGGGAAGGGCAGGATCCTGATCTGAGAAAATGGTTACCTCTGGTGGTTTTGATTTTGCCTTTATTTCCGACACATGCCAAAAGCAAAGTGGATTTCCATCTTGCCCTTCAAAAGGGAAAAAAGAAAAATTAACATATATGTATTTTCTCTACAGCTTCGCTTTTCATTCTAGCATACCTGCAGATGCCTCCAGAGCAACCTCAAAGTTTCTTGGTGCTTTCTGCTTAGGTTTAATTATGTGTTTGCCATTTTAAAATCTGTCCCTTCGCTCTGAGATGCCTTAAGTACAGGACAGGTTCTCATTTCTCTTTGACACCCGATGGTTCTGGTCCATAGTATTAATAGAAACTTAATCTATGGCTTGTTGCATGCTGCTGCTACTACTGCTAAGTTGCTTCAGTCGTGTCCGACTCTGTGCGACCCCAGAGACGGCAGCCCACCAGGCTCCTCTGTCCCTGGGATTCTCCAGGCAAGAACACTGGAGTGGGTTGCTGTTTCCTTCTCCAATGCATGCATGCATGTTAAGTCGCTTCAGCTGTGTCCGACTCTGTGCGTCCCTATGGGCAGCAGCCCACCAGGCTCTTCCGTTCACAGGATCTCTAGGCAAGAATACTGGAGTGGATTGCCATTTCTTTCTCCACTTGCTGCATGAACACATAGATTAAAGGATGAATCAATGAATGCATGCATGAATTAAAGAAGGAGTGAATAAATAGCCCAAGTCGGACTTTTTGGAGGGGTGTCTTTTTCCTTCTCTCCATAGGCTAAATCTGACTAGTCTAAAGGACATGATTGTGGCTTTTTGCCAAGTGGAGGGTTCCTTTCCAGGTTCTAGCCCCCAGGTACGACATTCCAGTAGCCATAGGGCCCACAAATGTATTCTGGAGTGTGGATGGTCAAGAGAGGATGTCATGGTACTGGGCATGGTCATTTATTTCTCTAAATTTTCATTTTATTGACATAACATGATTATTTATCTAGTAATTTTTAAGAACAACATATAATAAAGAGATCACACATGTAGCATCACTGGAAAAAATAGTATAAATTACTACTTTCAGTTCAGTTCAGTCGATCAGTCGTGTCCGACTCTTTGCGAACCCATGAATCGCAGCACGCCAGGCCTCCCTGTCCATCGCCAACTCCTGGAGTTCACTCAGACTCACGCTCCCTCGTCCCTGGGATTCTCCACTCAAGAAGACTGGAGTGGGTTGCCATTTCCTTCTCCAATGCATGAAAGTGGAAAGTGAAAGTGAAGTCGCTCAGTCATGTCCGACTCTGTGCGACCTCTGTGCGACGGTAGCCCACCAGGCTCCTCCGTCCATGGGATTTTCCTACTGGAGTGCGGTGCCATTGCCTTCTCTGATCTGGCTATGGGTTGGTTTATTTATTCATGAGTTTGGAGTTCAGAAGATTGTTATTTTCCTCTGGAATTGTCCATGGTTGGTTCACAAGGTGAATGTGAACCTCATATAGCAAGGTGAATGTCAACAAAGACCATTGAGGGGAATATTTAGGGGAAGAAATGACTGGGTCTGACAATCCAGAAGCAATCTGTTCCCTCAAAATCTGAGCAAGAATGGTTTACACTTACCTGGTAGCAGAGCTGAATCCAAAAAAGCAAGTCAGTGTGGCTAAATCAGTGGTCAAGAACCAAGTTCAGCTAGAGTGTCCTGTAGAAATGGGGCTTTAGAACGCATGACCCTACCTCAAACTGAGGATCTCAAGGTCTTCCTGGTGCTTCAGCTCTATATACCTTACTCACTTCACAAATTAGGAAGATATTCTTTCATCTATTTATTTATTCATTACTACTTATCAGAAATATCTGTTTAGTTTTCATGATGTGGAGAAGTGAGAGAAATATGGTTCTATACCTGACAAAGCTTATGATGCATAGAGAAAAGCAGACAATTACACAAAATTTCCCAATTCCAAAAGTTATGGTAAATGCTAAAATAAGTGATGGATAGAGTGATAATAGAGCATGGCCAATGTAAAACAACAGGAATACGGCGTTAGCATCAGGTAGCAATGAGGAAAATCTGCCAGAGGAAGGGATGGCTGGGCTAAGGCCTCCTACAAGCTCCCCAGCTTATTCCATCTCTCTTTTGCCATATTTATCAGATTGGGCTTAAACATTTTTTTAATTTACAGACTTGTGAATTCACCTATTGGACTTATGAAATAAATATCCACTCAGTCTAACAACTCAAACAAGTGTCTAAAGTACAATTTACAATCTCCCTGTCCTCTAACACTGTTACCATTGGAAACAATTTGAATTCTGTCTTCTATACATTGTCCTGAGGTAATGTTCTTTGTTTTGTTAACTATACATTACAATGTCATTCATAGTTGCTTGGATTCTTCATCAGTGGAAACTGTGCCTTCTATTGCTTGTCTTCTCTCCTAGGCACCAGGGCAAGTTCTTCCTTCTTTGTTCCCATCCAGGTGCTCAATGCCTAATTGTAACTCTGGAGAGAGATCAAGGGAGGCTTCCAGGAGACAGCAACTACCTAGCTGAAGGGTAAGAAACTTTGAGGGCAGAGGGAATTGCTTGGAGCAGAGACCGAGGGCGCCCAACAGAAGACGCAGAGACACCTGCTGAGGGGGGAAAGCGCCTCTATTTAGTGTGAGGGAAGGGCAGCTGAGTATAAGAAGAGCCGCCACACCTCAGATCAGCATAAATAGGATTTAAAATGTGAAATGAGAAGGCTGCAGGGATGCTGAGAACTGCGGCCGGGCAGGACCTGTCTCCAGTGGCGAATGGATTCAGGGAGACTGACCGCCATTCATCAGTCCACCATTTATGGAATAATGCATCCATAATAAGTACTACTGCATTTATGGGGCCTAAGTAAGTACTTAGGTGGTGGTACACAGTAGGATCTGATTTTTTTCTTTCTTTTTTTCTTTTTTACATAAAAGAATGAATTACAGGAAGTCTGTTATGTGTTCTATACTTCTGGGTGGTGAAAATACGAGGGAGTAGATACTATGCCCAGTAGATGCTGAGTAACTTTTTGTTCACTGGAACAATCAGTTGAAGGCTTTTCATGAGGTGGACAATGTTTCGGGGGCAGTGCCTATAGGTGTTATCTCTGATCTCTGGGAAAACAGTTGTTGTAGGAGGAGAGGAATCTACCTTAAGTTGGAGCCTGTGAGAACTGTTGTGCGCGTTGGACTTGGAATGCCTAGACAAGCTTGAGGTGCAAAACAACCCTGGCAGCGGTGGGATTCGAACCCACGCCCCCGAAGAGACTGGAGCCTTAATCCAGCGCCTTAGACCGCTCGGCCACGCTACCTCCCATGTCCCCAACTCTGACGTGCATATTATCTGACCCAAATTGCGACCCATTTCAGGTCCTTTTCCTCTCTCTCGCCCCGCCACGCCCTCGCCACTCTGCACTGTCCCCGGGGCCCTTCCTCCAGCGTTCCCCTCCGCACTCCCACCACAGCCCGAGAACCCCCTGACCCCTGACACTTTACTTTCTCTTGGCTCCCAGGTTCATCTTGAAAGGTGACGCCGCAGGTGGCGCAGGAAGAGGCACCTGCCCCATCTGTCACCAGTATAGGAAAAAAGAGCCACGCAGACTGAGAGTTCCAGTGGATGCTGTGGGCTCCAGATCCGCTTGGACTCCGGAGTAAGCCCCCGGACTAAGGAGTGAGCAAGTCCAGGAGTTTGGTTTGAGCCTGGAGAAAGGCTGACAAAAAAAAAAAAAACAAGGAAAGAATCTCGAGGGTCTTGCCTCATCCGCCCTCCTTCATCATCTCAAGAGACCAAACTCCTCCACGGAACCTCACGAGGGAGGCAGAGAGTGCAGTCCTTGCTACTGAAGTCCTGTTTGCTTTTCAGAAGGTAGCGCATCTCCACAGGTCCTGGTTATAGCAAACAGAACTTCTGCAAAGTCCAGATTCAGTTGCTCCAAGTTTTCGCAGGACAGTTTTCAGGGGAAACGAGCTGGGTTGGCAGTCAGGACCTTACCTTGTTCTGCGCGGCTCTGCCTTCCAAACTTTGGATATTTTAGATGCGAATTAAACCATAGTTCCATTTTCTTTTGAGGCATTGTTTGATTCCAAGAATTTTTTTCTTGCAATTAAGTTGGTAGACCTTTTGTTAAAAGGGGCGGTACAGTTGCCTCCTTAGCGCAGTAGGCAGCGCGTCAGTCTCATAATCTGAAGGTCCTGAGTTCGAACCTCAGAGGGGGCAACCTACGCTTTTAGTTTTTTGTTTGTTTTCTTCTCCTTCTGTAGGTTTTAAAAACAAAACAAAAAAAAAACGAGGAAATTTGTTTTGATGAAACCGAACAGGTAATTGTTCTTTTACAGAACAGTGTAATATTCAGATACAAAATAGTAATTTTCAGTAAGATTACTCCAAAATTCTTGTTCCAACTGTAGACCTTGACTGATAACATAGGGGCTGAGGGATACCACACTGTATACAACAAAAGATGCTCCTGATCTCATGGAGTTTATTTGCTATGTTTGAGTGGGACATGACAGACAAGACAAATCTGGATTTTTAACAGCAGCCTCAGGAGATCTGATCTGAATGCAATCAGCTGAACAAGTTTTTGGAATCCTTCAGCACATATGCAGTTATCTCATGTTGACAATTGTGGAGAAGGTCACTTCCTTCCAATATTCTGATCACTCAGAGCTTGCCTGCTGCTGCTGGTGCAGAACCCTCAGGTATCCACAATGCAGATCAAAAGCAGAGCAAACACTCCATGCTTTCCAGAGAATTCGCAAAAGATTCAAAGTGCCCTTTCCTATTCTCTTTTATTTCTGCCTCTCCCAGTAAAGTGGTTTTTAGGGCAATGAGTTACAAAGATAAATGATTTTGACACTTCTTCCTCTTTAGGTCCCAAGGAAGAGTCTGGGCCCAGGTGTTCCCAGTACTGCCATTCCCCAGCACTGCCACAGTCAGTCAGTAGGCCGAGTCTATCATCTCTTGTCCCATGCTGCCACATTCTTTATGTGAAACCAGCATGCTCTATTTGAAATTATCTCTGACCATGTTGTTCCTCCCTGCTTAAAATCCCCAATGACTTTATATTGCTGCAAGAATGAAGTCTGTATGATGCATTCCTAGCCATAACGTCTGAGCCTGTCAGTCTCTGTTTTGTCTCTCTTTCTGTTCAACTTGCCCCCACTTTTATCAATACTGTCCCAAGAAGAGATCTGCACATAAGTACAACAGGCCTTCATTAAGTTCTCAAAGTGTTCTGCTCTTTGCACTCCCTGGAATGTGGGAGCCACATTTTTGTCTAGTTTATTACTATAAACTTTACAGTATGAAGCCTTTGACTCTCAGTTTAAACATTGTGGTCTGGGAAAATTCTTCTCTGACCCCCTGGAAGAGGTCACCTCCCCTTATAATCCCCTGTCTTGGAGATCTGGGGACAGGGGGCACTTTATTGTGCAGATTTTTCATTTTCTACCTCTATCTTTTATCCTAACTTAAGTCTAGTAATGCTTTTCTTTTTATCTTATTACAGTGAAATTGTGTAGACCATCTCAGATCTATTTTGAATAGTGGCATGAATGAATACATAATTGGAAATGTACCTCCTATCATCATGTTAAATGCAACCTTTGAGGAAGAAATTTCTGTTGCAGGATTTGAGGGAGGAAAGTGGATGAGAGATTAAGTAATTTGTCTAAGGTAGCATGACCAAATGATTAAACATGATATTCTATTCATGTAGTTTACAATAAAAGTAATAACGATGATAACACTTACCTTTTACTGAACCATTAGCAAATCCCAGACACCATTCCAAGAGTTTACTTGTATTGAAAGGAAAGTGAAGTTGCTCAGTTGTGTCCGACTCTTTGCCACCCTATGAACTGTATGTAGCCCACCAGGCTCCTCCATCCACGGAATTTTCTAGGCAAGAGTACTGGAGTGGGTTGTTCATTTAATTTGGAAACTCAAGTAATGAGATTATATGTTTGTTTCTCTACACAGCTCAGAAACCTGTACTTTTTCTTAAGCACATTTATCACAGTAAACAAATATTTATTATGTAATTCATCATTTACAAGGCTGACTCTTCTAAAGAGTAAACTCCACTAGGGCAGAGGTGGTGGCCTTCCATTCTATAAGCCGAGGGCAAAGCTGAGCTGCTTGCTCAAAATAAGTTCTTAAAGTCTACTTATTGAGGGCTTTTTTGTGCTAGGCATTCTTAAGGGCTAGGAGGAGACTTGGAGCTCAAAATTTGAAGATGAAGGACAAGATGGTCCAGGTGACATCTCTAGGTATATACAACATTAAGAAGTTGGTTACTATCACTCAGGTATGAGAATTATTTTTTTCTCATGACCTGGGGGAAGAAGTAGTTGTGAGCCCTATTCAAGGTTGCAAAGATAGATTTAGGAATAAAAATAAAGGAATATGAACAAAATTAAACTTTGCACTTTAAAGTCCGTGTACTTTACTTTTTTCACGTTAGGATATTTAGGAAACCAGTTACCGCTAAGGGAGCCCGGATAGCTCAGTCGGTAGAGCATCAGACTTTTAATCTGAGGGTCCAGGGTTCAAGTCCCTGTTCGGGCGCTCTCTTTGACTTTTGGTATCCAGCTCTGACTCCTCCTCCGCGTCTATTTCCGCGGAGGAAAAGTGAAAGCGACTCTCAAGCAAACGCTGAGCTGAATACATGGGATCGCTATATCAGAACGGTCGAGCTAACGTTTAAGAAGAATCTTATGGTACCAGAAAAAAGAATTTCCTAAAAGTGAAGTAAGAGTTGGTTGATAATAGATGGCTGAGAAGGCATTTCTGGACTGCAAAGCTCCATAAGGGAATATCTACCTGATAATGTGGCCCTATTTAGAAAAATATCATACTAGGGTCAGAATTCTATTGTTTTGAGGGGCTTGGCTTGACTATTTCGGTGGTGAGTGCACTGGACCATCCTTGGCTGATATCATAGTCATTAATATTTTATACTTTCATTATTCTGATTACAGGTGCATACAGCAATCTTCCGATGTTGGTTGCTTTCCACTATAGAGTTTATTTTACATTAGAAAGAATATGCTGATCAAACATCAGTATGGCTATAATATATTTATACTCTGGCTTGGAATTTCTCTAATATTTGGCTATTGTGATCAGTCCTGCAAGTCTGAAGAAATCTGAGTGAATTAAAAAATAGCTTCTAATTCTATAAAGGAGAGAAACAGATTCAGAATAGTGGTGGCTCCAGTGAGAATCAAGATTCTCTAAGGAACTGCCTAACAGCCAGACAATCCAGTCCTTTGGCTTCTCTGCAATCCTTAACTGCATTGCTTAAACTGTAGCAGATGTAGGCTCCTGGAATCAGAGACTGAGGCTCAAGAGGACGTGGTTTAAATGTTCCCCAGTATACACCTCTTCCATTCTGCACCCGAATAAACTGTTAAAAGAACCACAGTGAAATATAGACTGTCTGAGGTCCGGATAGTTAGCAGGAGAAGCCCAAGTATTATGCTTTCTTTTTCCAGCACAGACTAAGCTCGAGAACTGTAGGATGAATTTCAGTAGGTAGGGCTCCTTGTGGGGATTATTGAAAAAATCCAAATTTGATGTGTTGATTGCCTGGAGCCGCAAAGAGTCAGACACGACTGAGAGACTGAACTGAACTGAATATAGTAATAGGGAATGTTGGAAATACTCTCGGAACTCAGGAATGAGACACACAATCGAAAATGACTTGGCAAGGCAGTTTACTTCTGCAGAAGGGAGTCCTACAGACTAAGTCTAGAGGCAAACACACTGAGTCCACTCGGTTTTTATCCCAAAGACGCAGTTTCCCTCCTTTTGCTCCTCATAGGTTGAGGACCAGAGTTAAAATCTTTCCTGGAGGTCACCTAAGTTTTTACTGGACGATTGGTCTCCATGAGAGCCACGAATAGCACTTGTTAAGTTCCTGATTGGAGGATTTATATTAACTACTTTCCCCATTCTTTTAGTTCTTTGCATGTCCAGGATAAAGCCGGCAAAATTAGCCTGTGAAACTGTTCTTATGAGGAAGGAGAATCAAGAAGTGAAAAGAATAGAGGATTGGCAATGAGCCTCCATTTTAAGAATCTTATGCACAAGCTGGCTATATACCTTTCTGTTCAACTATTTTAAGAATGAATCACTTCTTTATTTTTTATAACTTCTCCTTTGATAGAAAAAAACCTTTCTTACAGGGAATATGGCAAACACACACACACACAAACAAAAACAGCAACATTTAATATGCTAATTAATTCGCTGGCTTATTTGACAAGTGTTTATTGCAAAGGCTACCCACTCCAGTGTTCTGGCCTAGAGAATTCCATGGACTGTAGTCCACGGGGTTGCAAAGAGTTGAACATGACTGAGAGACTTTCACTTTTATTGTCAGATACTGTGCTGGGCACTGGAAATACAAGAGTGGATGAAACACACTTTCTTATAAGGACACCAGCCACTGAATTTAAGGTACTCCCCCCACCCCCAATCCAGTATGACCTCATGTTAGTTTAACTAATTACATGTGCATGCATGTATGCTAAGTTGCTTCAGTCGTGTCCAACTCTGTGCGACCCCATGGACTGTAGCCCACCAGGCTTCTCTGTATTCTCTCCAGGCAAGATTACTGGAGTGGGTTGCTTTGCCCTCCTCCAGGGAATCTTCCCGATCCAGGGATCCAATCCTCCTTTCTTAGGTCTCTGGTGTTGACAGGTGGGTTCTCTAACACTAGTGCCACCTGGCAAGCTTGATTACATCAGGCAAGCCCGATTACATCAGCAAGCCCAATACAACTGCAAAGACTCTAATTCCAATAAGGTCCTTTTCTGGGGTTTTGGGTGGGGATGTTTTTGTGGACCACTATACCGTGGGCTTCCCTGGTGGCTCAGTGGTGATGAATCCGCCTGCCATTGTAGGAGAGGCAGGTTGGATTCCTAGGTCAGGGAGATCTCCTGGATAAGGAAATGGCAACCCAGTCCTGTATTCTTGCCTGGGAAATTCCATGGACAGAGCCTGGCAGGGTACAGGCCATGAGGTCACAAAAGAGTAAGACATGATTTATCTACTAAAGAACAACAACAATTTACTGTAGTACAGGTGGGAAACCAGTTAGAATCGATTAGATAGGGAGGCCAGGGCAAGGAGATGGCATATATATTTGAAGAGGAAACAAAAAACTTACTGAGAAAACAGACTATCAGATTTTAATATATCTGTACTTTTTTTTTTTTTCAGTAAATTAGAGTGCACCAATAGGATACTGCTTCAAGAAGGAATAGTAATCAGAGGAATTTGGATAAGAGGTTGTCCATTGGAAAGAAATGAAGAAAACAAGTCACTACACATAAAGAGGCACATGTTTGCATATTTTTGTACCTACCAATTGGGAGGAAGATAAAGTAGAAACAGTGTCAGACTTTATTTTTGGGAGCTCCAAAATCACTGCAGATGGTGACTGCAGCCACGAAATTAAAAGACGCTTACTCCTTGGAAGAAAAGTTATGACCAACCTAGATAGTATATTCAAAAGCAGAGACATTACTTTGCTGACTAAGGTCCGTCTAGTCAAGGCTATGGTTTTTCCTGTGGTCATGTATGGATGTGAGAGTTGGACTGTGAAGGCTGAGCGCCGAAGAATTGACGCTTTTGAACTGTGGTGTTGGAGAAGACTCTTGGGAGTCCCTTGGAGTGCAAGGAGATCCAACCAGTCCATTCTGAAGAAGATCGGCCCTGGGATTTCTTTGGAAGGAATGATGCTGAAGCTGAAGCTCCAGTACTTTGGCCACCTCATGCGAAGAGTTACTCATTGGAAAAGACCGTGATGCTGGGAGGGATTGGGGGAAGGAGGAGAAGGGGACGACAGAGGATGAGATGGCTGGATGGCATCACGGACTCAATGGGGACGTGAGTCTGAGTGAACTCCGGGAGTTGGTGATGGACAGGGAGGCCTGGCGTGTTGCGATTCATGGAGTCGCAAAGAATTGGACACGACAGAGCAACTGAACCTTAACCTCTTCAAGAGCACTTTCAGCTCAACGTCCAGGAAACAGACGTTGACGAGAGGCTGTAACTTTTTGATACCTCAGGGAAAAAGTTAACTGCCCCCTCTGAGGTTCGAACTCAGGACCTTCAGATTATGAGACTGACGCGCTGCCTACTGCGCTAAGGAGGCAGGTGGCAACGGTTGCTCATTAAATGTCTTTAACACTGGATTTTTACTTTGCTTAAACTTTGGTCTTGCTGTACATGTCCCTCATTTTAAAATTTGGAAATGAAAAGCTGTTCTGCACAAGTGAGCAAGGAGATCCAACCAGTCCATTCTGAAGAAGATCGGCCCTGGGATTTCTTTGGAAGGAATGATGCTGAAGCTGAAGCTCCAGTACTTTGGCCACCTCATGCGAAGAGTTGACTCATTGGAAAAGACCGTGATGCTGGGAGGGATTGGGGGAAGGAGGAGAAGGGGACGACAGAGGATGAGATGGCTGGATGGCATCACGGACTCAATGGGGACGTGAGTCTGAGTGAACTCCGGGAGTTGGTGATGGACAGGGAGGCCTGGCGTGTTGCGATTCATGGAGTCGCAAAGAATTGGACACGACAGAGCAACTGAACCTTAACCTCTTCAAGAGCACTTTCAGCTCAACGTCCAGGAAACAGACGTTGACGAGAGGCTGTAACTTTTTGATACCTCAGGGAAAAAGTTAACTGCCCCCTCTGAGGTTCGAACTCAGGACCTTCAGATTATGAGACTGACGCGCTGCCTACTGCGCTAAGGAGGCAGGTGGCAACGGTTGCTCATTAAATGTCTTTAACACTGGATTTTTACTTTGCTTAAACTTTGGTCTTGCTGTACATGTCCCTCATTTTAAAATTTGGAAATGAAAAGCTGTTCTGCACAAGTGCAACAGCTTCTACAACCTGCGTCAGGTGAGGATTGTCGCTGTTGATCTCGCTCGTTCTGAACTGATGACCTCCACTTCTCACAACCGAAGGAAAATTTCCTTAACGTCTTGCCCAGAAACCTGCACCGGCGTCCATCCCTGTGGCCTCTAGAGAAGAGGAAAACTGCCCACTTCCTTTCTCATGATCCCTCTTTCCTTCAATACTCGATTCTTCTGCATCCGTATTTTGAACACTTTTAAGTGTTTACTGTCTTAAATAACAAAACACTTCCTTTGACTCGGCGCCTCGGTCTCAAGCCGTCGCTCTATTTCGTTTGCTCCTTCGCAGGCAAATTTCCCAGAAAGCAGTTTGTCCTCATTTTTAAACACCTCCCCCAGTCCCATCAGGTTTTCAAAGGACTACAATCTTCCCCGACACTGCTCCTTCCAGAGGAAGCCCAAATGGGGTTCCTGGACTATGTGGCACTTGATGGTTCAAAGAGTAAGGTGTCCTTGCTGCAAACTCGTGGGAATCTGATGGTATAAGAGTTGTAGTTACAGAAACTAGAATAGGTGAAAAGCCTGGTTTACCTACTGTCTTGGAGAAGGAAACAGCAACCCACTCGAGTATTCTTGCCTGGGGACAGAGAAGCCTGACGGGCTACAGTTCACGGGGTCGCACAGAGATGGACGCGACCGACGACTAACACTTTCACTTGGTTTGCAGGGAAAGTCTCGGGAAAGCCCCATCTCCCGGAAACCTCTTCCCCAGTTGAGAAAAGTCAGTGTTTTCGGTGTTCAGAAATGGGCTACGGACGGTTGGGGAAAGTACAAAATATCCTATTACAACTTTATAGCCCCGGGGTTCCCCGCCCGGGAAGGCTGAAAGGAACAGTGATTTACCGTCAAATGGATGCGGCACATCCTTTTCAGCTTCTGTAGTTGCAGACGCTGTTTCCCCCTGGCCGCAGATAAGGGCAATCGTAATTTCTGGTTCGCAACAATGGGCGGTGCGTTGTTGCATCCCTCTGAGTGCTGTGGCTTAAATATGCAAAATAAGTGATCCGTAGTCGTGGGCGTCCATAGTTTGGCTGTGCCTGTAGATTAACTGTTGTGCTTTTTGTCCAAATAGTGTTAGCTTTACGTTTAACATTGTGGATATTATGACCATATTTTCTAAGAGTCTAGATAATGAAAGTGGGGACAAACGAACTCCCGTGGGAATTCCAGCATGTCCCAGATCACTGAAAAAGTCTAAATGACGGATTGAAGAACACGTCTAACTGGATCAGGGAGGTAAATTACAGAAGCAACTGCACAGTATGTAGAAAAGAATTTGGATTTGGGCACGGTGAAAAAGGAGATATGAAAGTACATGGGGAGACTAAATCTCCCAAATCTGGGTTTAGACGGGCGAGAACTTTCCAATCAGGTTTTCTTAGTCTCCAAATGACACCAGGCTCATTCAAAAATAGAGTTGGGTATAAGACTTTAAAAGTCCTGATTCAGAGGTTGCAACCGGGAGGCAAACAAAAAGGTAAATTTCGATACCGTATATTGGTCTCTTGCAACGTGGAGCTGATTCTGTCTGATGAGCTTGCTGTCTACAATATAACAACTTCAAGTGATGTGTCAAAACTGCGACCAAAAAATCTTTCCCTAGCTCCAATGACTTTTGCTTGAAACGTAGTGTCGAAAATCGTCTTCTTGATTTGTATGTAGATTTAACAAAACTGCTACATACTTAAATGATTGTTGATATCTTGTTTAACTACAAACTAGGCCTTGTTCATCTATCTGCACAATTTGCAGAGGTTTGCAAAGGTGAATTTTGTCAAATTCTATTTAGCTTTACCAAAGAATATGAAAAGGTCTTATCTGCTAAATGTCCTGCACTCCGTGTGCATATAGCATTGCTTTAAAAGATTGTGGCTTGTTTACTCATGATGTTGAGGTTTTCATGGTTTATTGAAGTTTATAGTCTCAGTTTTATTTTCTTCAAAATGTGCAGAAGCACTTACTGAGATTTTTAACCTCATACAAATGTAATGAGATAAACTCTTTGGGCCTCCAACGTGGCTGTCATTGTTGCTGGTCATAGAAAATATGCTGAGGTTTGGCCTGCTGTAAAATTTTTATTTTCAAAGAATGGGATAAGAAAAATGTACTTCTCTAATTTGGAAATGCTTTAAGGATGGGAATGGCAAAAAGCACTACAGTAAAACAGAAATGCATATGCTCTTTCTCCAGTATTGTTTGATGTTATGTTGATCGTGACAAAAACTCATACACTGAAAAAATGATTCATTTTTGTGGGAAATATGACTACTTAAGAATGAAATAATAATAATAATACCAGAAAAGGGGCAGCCAAATAGCAAGAAAAATAGAATTTTCTTATTTGCTAAAAGTACTATATAACTTATTTGGAATCTAAATTTTATTTCACACATTTTAATTACTGCTATGATTATTTTTCCATTTAAGAGAACTGGAGAAGTAGCACGTTTGGGGATGGGTAGAAAATCAAGAGACCTTTGAACATACCAAGTTTGTGATGCCTTTTGAACATTCAGTGGAAATGTCAGTCATGTAAATGAATCTGCTTAATGGAGAGGTGGGGTTGAAAATTAAAGTTTGAGAATCATCAGAGTGTAGGTGGTTTTTAAAGTCAAGTGATCAGGTGAGCTCATGAAGGGAAAAGATAAATGCGGGGAATACATGAAGACTCAGGTAGGGACTTTAGAGAACTCCATAATTTAGAGACTGGGAAGAGGAGGAAATAGAGAAGGAACTTTGAGAAAAGTTCAAGTCTGTGACATTGAAGATAAGGCTCACACTGTGTCCTCATTATCTAGTAATATGTAACAAAGAATTCCAAAACACAGTGGCTTGTGATATGCAGAATAACAGCCATTGTAAAGGCATTCTCTAATCCCTGGAACCTGTGAATGTCACCTTCCGTGGTAAGAGGTACTTTTCAGATGTGATCAAGGACCATGAGAAGGGGAGATGATCCTAATCACGAGTACTTAGAAGTGGGGTGGGGGAAAAGAAAAGTAGGTAAAGAGATATGATTTTGAGAAGGACTCCGACCCATCATTCATGGCCTTGAAGAGCCAAGGAAAGCAGCAGCCTTTAGAAGCTGGGAGTGTCCATTAGCTTACAGCTGGCAGACAACAGAGACTTCAGTCCTACCACTGCAAAAAAACAAACTCTGTGAAGCAGGAAACAGATTCTCCCCTTGAGCCTCCAGAACGGAATGCAGGCTGCCAAGACCCTGCCCTCACTTCTTCTTCTTTTTTAATTGTTTTATTTTATTATTGGACACACAGCATGTGGGATTTTAGTTTCCCAACCAGGTGTTGAATCCATGCTCCCTTCACTGGGAGCTCAGAGTCGTAACCACTGGACCACCAGCGAAGTCCCCAAATGTATCACTTCTGACCTGCAAAATTCTAAGATAATAAATTTGTTTTGTTTCAAGCCACTACATTTGCTGTATAGCAGTAGAAAACCACTTTATTATCTCTCTTGATTCTGTTGGTTGACTGGGTTCATCTGGGCAACTCTGTTCCATGTGATGTCAGCAGAAACTTCGATCCTCTGAAGACTCGATTGGGGTGAGTTGTTCAAGATGGACAGCTCATGTGACGGGTGTTGGCAGTTGGTGTTTGTGATCTGCTAGGAGTTGGTTGAGACTGTTGCCCAGAGTTCCTGACTGTGGCCTTTCCATGTGGCTGGGTTCTAAAGGGAGCTTCTCAGGTTGAGCATTTCAAGAAACCTCGTCAGAAGCTCCTGGGGTTCTTATGACACAGATGGGCCTGGAATGGGCAAAATGTCATTTCAATGAAATTCTACTAGGTCAGCCAAGATTCATTGTGAAAATGTGCTACACAAAGGTGTGATTACTGAGAGACCTGCTACATTGGGGTCGGTTTTGGGAGACTAACTACCACATAAGCTAATTCTTTTTTCATCTGCAACATCATTTTAATCTTATTCTCTGGCCTGTACATTGTTGATGCTCTGCTCAGGTCTACTTGAACTTGGAACTAGGAATTTTGACACCTTTTCAGCTTTGTACCTGTCTGACTCTTTGCGAGCCCATGGACTGTATAGTCCATGGAATTTTCCAGGCCAGAACACTGACCTTGGAGAAGGCAATGGCACCCCACTCCAGTACTCTTGCCTGGAAAATCCCATGGACAGAGGAGCCTGGTAGGCTGCAGTCCATGGGGTCGTGAAGAGTCAGACACGACTGAGCGACTTCACTTTCATTTTTCACTTTCATGCATTGGAGAAGGAAATGGCAACCCACTCCAGTGTTCTTGCCTGGAGAATCCCAGGGACGGGGGAGCCTGGTGGACTGCTGTCTATGGGGTCGCACAGAGTTGGACACGACTGAAGTGACTTAGCAGCAGCAGCAGAACACTGACCTCACATAGGGTCACAAAGAGTCGGACATGACTGAACAACTTTCATCATTTCATCATCAGCTTTGTACCTGTTGATGCTTCATGAAAGAATCTTTCCATGCCCTATGGATCTGACATAATTCCAACATGTGTGATTTTCCACCACATCACCAAGCAGTTCTTTACACCAGCTGGGTGTCCTACAATTCAACTCAGTTCTAACACTATCTACCCCAGAGATAATGTCAGATTTTACCAATTAGGGGCTGGGTTCCGTAAGACTGCCCTCCACTTCAGATGCCAATCATGAGTCCACGTTGTCAGCTGTGCATATGATCAACTGATTACAGATGAGAGTTTTGTTAAAACTCCTCTTTGAGTTTGATTAATTTGCTAGATAAAAGAACTCAGAGAAACATTTTATATATGAGTTTCAGTTCAGTTCAGTTGCTCAGTCATGGCCGACTCTTTGTGACCCATGGACTGCAGAACCCCAGGCCTCCCTGTCTATCACCAACTTCCAGGCAACCCACTCCAGTATTCTTGCCTGGAGAATCCCATGGACGGAGGAGTCTGGTAGGCTACAGTCCACAGGGTCGCCAAGAGTCAGACATGACTAAGCGACTTCACTTTCACTGTTCATGTCCATCAAGTCGCTGATGCCATAGAGTCATCTCATCCTCTGTCATCCCCTTCTCCTCTCACCTTCAATCTTTCCTAGCATCAGAGTCTTTTCAAATGAGTCAGTTCTTCACATCAGGTGGCCAAAGTACTGGAGTTTCACCTTCAGCATCAGTCCTTCCAATGAATATTCAGGCCTGATTTCCTTTAGGATGGACTGGTTGGATCTCCTTGCAGTCCAACGGACTCTCAAGAGTCTTCTCCACCACCATAGTTCAAAAGCATCAATTCTTCAGCGCTCAGCTTTCTTTATAGTCCAACTCTCACATCCATCCATGACTACTGGAAAAACCATAGCTTTGACTAGATGGACCTTTGCTGGCAAAGTAATGTCTCTGCTTTTTAATATGCTGTCTAGGTTGGTCTAACTTTTCTTTCTTTTAATTTCATGGCTGTAGTCACCATCTTCAGTGATTTTGGAGCCCCTCAAAATAAAGTCTGTCACTGTTCTACTGCATCTGTCTGCCAAGAAGTGATGGGACCAGATGCCATGATCTTAGTTTTCTGAATGTTGAGCTTGTATGAGTTTACTGGCTTATTATAAGAGGCTATCACTCTGGAATAATTAGAAGGGAGAGTTGCAAAGGGCAAGGTATAGGTAAAGGGAACATGGAACTTCCATCCCTTCTCTGAGCTGGTCACAGTTCTCACATTTCCAGCCCCAAACTCTTCAAACCCTGTTTTTTTTTTTTTTAATTTTTTAAAAACAGTTGCTTCATTATATAGACACTATTATTAAATCATAGGCCACCAGTAATTTAACTGACTCGATGGACATGAGTTTTAGCAAGCTCCAGGAGCTGATGATGGACAGGGAAGCCAGGTGTGCTGCAGTCCATGTGAAAAGAGTCAGACACGACTGAGCAACTGAACTGAACTAAACAAGCCCCTCTCTCCTTGCTGGAGGTGAAGGTGGGACAGAGAGTTTCAACCCTTCAATCAGAAGATTAGTTTCCTTGGCAATCTGACCCCTCCAAGAGAGTTGTTCCAAAATTCCCTCATTAACATAACAAAAGGCACCTTTCTGGCTCTCCTCAATTAGGAAAGTCCTGGGGTTTCAGAAACTGTGTATCCTGTGAGGAAGACCCAATAATATTTATTATAAATCTTGATCACACCTTCCTTACTTGCCTAATCGTAGCTCATCTTTAAGACACATTTCAGCTATCGTCTCCTCCAGTAAATCCTCCCCATCTTTATGTTAGGTGCCTGGATTGATGATATCCTCTACACAAATCCCTGCCCTTACATCTATGGAAGAATACAATTTTTAATTCTCGCTGATTTACTTGTTTGTACTTTTTTAAAAAAAATCAGGCCATAAGCTCCTCAGAAGAGTACATTTTGTATTCTCCAATTCCCCAGATGGACAGCACAAAGAGGGGCCTCAGTAAATGTTGGCTGACAGAGCAGTAATTGAACAGTTCTCTACATTTATTATTATCTCTGTAAAGAATCTGCCTGCAATGCGGAGGTCTGGGTTCGATCCTTGAGTCAGGAAGATCCCCTGGGGAAGGAAAGGGCAACCCACTCCAGTATTCTTGCCTGGAGAAATCCGTGGACAGAGGAGCCTGGCGGGCTACAGTCCATGGGGTCGCAGAGTCGGACACGACTAAGCAACTAACACACATACTGCATTTATTTATCACTTACCACAAAGCAGCAAACAAATGCATCCAACATGGTACTGGACATATGTCAAGGTTTCAACCAGGCAAAAAATTATGCATGCAGGAGGGCGGGAACTAAAAAGGGTGCGCGGTGGGGGGTGGTGGGATGGATGCCTACGATCGTTTGGGAAGGCACAACTGTGGGTATCTTTTATTTTTCTCTGTAATGTTCTAATATAAAGCTGTCACTGTTAAATAAGAATGTAGAACCATCAGGTTCCAAAGCGTCAACAACTTTTTCATTTGCCGCATGGGCCGCTGATTGGCCACAGCTGGGAGTTTCTTAGACCTGAAGAATCTCAGAGCTCACCCCCAGATCCACAGCATTAGAACCTGCGTTTTGGCGAGATCTCTGTGATTTTGTACGCGCTTTGAAATTTGCGAAGAAAGCTCAACGCTCATCTTCTGATAAATTTACGGCCATTTATGCAAAGATTCCCAGGACAACACAATAAAAGAAGCGTATTCACATCTCTGCCCTTGCTTTCTGCGTCTCTTGAGCCCCTTCTAGCAAGGGAGGATAGTGGGCTGGGAACAGGGGAGTCGCCGCGCGGGTCCCGCCGCGCATCACTGCAGGGTAGCCGGCCGCAGCCTCCAGGCCCGCGGCGCCTCGTGTCCCCGCGCCGGGCTCGGTGGCGCGCGCCTGTAATCCCAGCTTCTTGGGAGGCTGAGGTCGGAGGATCGTGGGTGCCCGGGGGTTCGGGACTCCGGGGCTGTGTAGAGCGGGCGTCCGCACTGGGCCCGGCACCAACATGGGGCTCCCGGGGGAGCCCGGGGGTACCAGGTTGTCTAAGGAGGGGGGGACCCGGCCCAGGCCGGACAGGAGCAGGTCAAACTCCCCGTGCTGGGCGGCGGTGGGACCGCGCCTGCGAGCAGTGCCTGGAGTTCTGCCCGGGCATCCGACGAGACCCGGTCTCTCTTTTTTTTTTTTTCTTTTTAATTAATTTTTATTGGAGTATTTACACTTGTTAGTTTCTGCTGTACAACAAAGGGAATCAGCTATATGTATGTCCCCTCTTTTTTGGATTTCCTTCCCATTCAGGCCATCACACTAATGGCCTCATCTTAATTTCCAAATAAGGTCACACTCACAGCTAGGACTTCAATATATCCTTTTCTTTGGAGGACAGAAATCAACTCCTAAGAGCAAGTATCTTGGAGAGTTAAGGAGAACTCAGCAGAGATCAGTGAATGAGGGGGACTGCTCGGGCTGAAAAGGGAGACAAGCCAGGATAGGCTGGGACACAGGAGGGGAGCGGGGTCAGGGAGGGGGCTGGAAGTTTTGTAAGAAGCTGTGTTAAATTACTGCCAGAACATCTATTCAAAGTCGAGAAGGAAACACATTAAGATGGTTAATAGTGGTGGTTACTAGCAGTAATATTAATTTTCCATCTCTGCTGTGAAAGTCACATGGGGGCATTACATGAAAAGGCTGCTGCTGCTGCTGCTAAGTCGCTTCAGTCGTGTCCGACTCTGTGAGACCCTGTAGAAGGCAGCCTACCAGGCTCCGCCATCCCTGGGATTCTCCAGGCAAGAACACTGGAGTGGGTTGCCATTTCCTTCTCCACCGGTCTCTTTTGTTCACCTTCCCTTTACAGGATTTTCTCTTAAAAAAAAAAAAAAATCATTTTTTTTCCTCAGCATTATTCTCGCACACGGCCAACCACCTGACTTCAGGGCACAGCGCATACTGCTGTTAAAAGATAAACTGAGGCATCTTAAATTTTAAAAAATATTTTATCTGAGCAAAAATCAATGCCAGTGGAGCAGCATCCAACCTAGCGGATAGGCAGGAGCTCCGGAGGAGCTGTATAAAATGGAAGGCTCTAGTAGACAGAAGTAAGAGGAACAAGGAAGTTATATTAGGGAAAAAAGATGATTAGTTATTGCTAAATTTCTTTCCTTTAGGGGATGGCAGTAGCTAGATTTTCTAACTAATACTGATCAGGTAAGTCCTGATTGACTGGTTTTACATTACTTTTCCAGGTGGGCAAAAATGTTAATTAAGTCTGGGCTTGGTGACAACGAGGCTTAGCATAAATGACTCCATTTTAGGCCTGGCTTTTTTTTTTTTTTTAACACTACCTGTTTGCTTTATCTTTAGATGTTGCACACAGGGGTACAGTCAGGCATACTGGAAGAAATCTTCTTAATGACTTATTATCCTGGGGATTTCTCCACTCTGCAATCGATCGGCCTTCCCCAAAACAGTAAGGCTATATTGCATTTTGTAAATACTGCTTCATTATATTGCATTACCTAACAAGTGTATAATCCAAGACAGATGTGCAACAGGTCTGAACTTCAAGTTATTTTCAGGAACTTCTCACTCAAAAACCTGTACACAAAAGTTCTTCCTCGACTGGACAGAAGACCTGAAGAGACATTTCACCAAAGCAGATATATAGATGGCAAATACACACACGAAAAAGTTTTCAACATCATTAGCCACTGCTGCTGCTAAGTTGCTTCAGTCGTGTCCGACTCTGTGCGACCCCATAGACAGTAGCCCACCAGGCTCCCCCGTCCCTGGGATTCTCCAGGCAAGAGTACTGGAGTGGGGTGCCATTGCCTTCTCCAATTGGGAAGTGCAAATTACAACCACAATGAGATGTTACTAGATACCTATCAGAAGAGCTACAATAAAACTAGTAACAATGCCAAAGGTGATGAGGCTATATATGTTGCTGATAGGAATGTAAAATGGTGCAGCCACTTTGGGAAACACTTTGTCAGTTTCTTTAAAAACTAAATATGCAAGTACCATGCTACCCAACAGTTGCACTGCTGAACATATATCCCAGAGAAATGATGACTGATGTTTACATAAAAACTATCCGCAAGTGTTTACAGTATATTTATTCATCTGGTAGAAACCTGGAAACAACCCAAATGTCCTTCAATGGAGAATGTTCAAACTGTGGTGAATAATATACAGAATACTATTCAGTAATAAGAAGGAATGAACTATGAAAGATTCAACAACTTGGATGAATCTCCAGAAAATTACAGTGTGTGCAAAAAGCCAGTCCCAACAGATTATATTGTATACATGGTTCTATTTATATAACATTCTTGAAATTGCAAAGTTGTAGAAAAGGAAAGCAGATTAGTGGTTGCCAGATGTTGGGGTGGGGGGAATAAGAGGTCAGCGGCTATAAAAGGGCAACCTGAGGACCCTAGTGGTGATGGAAATGTTCTGTACCTTGACTTTATCAATATCAATACCTTGCTCCTGATATTGCATTATAATTTTGCAATGTGTCACCATTGGGGGCAACTCAGTAAAGCATACATGAGATCTTTCTTCATTATTTCTTATAACTGAATGTGAACTTACAATCATCTAAAAGTTAACAATGAATTTTAAAAAGACAGAGGTCAGAACACTGAGAAGTAGCCATTTCTAAAAACAGTCCTTAGAAGTTGGGGAGAGGGAAGATGGAGACAGAGCAGCCAGAGAGTACAGAGGAGAAAAGGTCCAAGGAAGGCTGTGTCATGAAGGAAGAGTTGTCAATAGTTTACATTCTACACAAAATTAAGTTTAGGGGGGAAAAAAAGCCAAAGCATTAGAAACTTGAGTGGCTGATGGTAATGCCTTCATAGGACTGGAAGGCAGACATAAGCTGATGAGCAATTAAGGCAAGGAAGCCGAGACAAATACTGTTCCTGACACAAGTTTGGTGGTGAGTGGAAGGAAAGCCTCTGGGGAAGAAGAAGCCTGAGGGCAAGACAGGAAGGCATATGTTCTCTTCTTCTTGTCTAAAGATGAGGATTAGGCATTTTGCAGTCTGAAGAGAGGCAGGTAAGAGGGAGAGAGATCAAAGACACAAGGGTAGAATGGAATTTAGGAGAAGGTTGTCAAAAGCCCAGCTGGAGTATTAATTACCTTGTAAATGAGGGAAAACTTTTCCTCTGAGTAGGAAGAGGTTGGAATATGTGAAGAACCAGAAAATTAGGAGATAGGGAAAAAGGAAACCACAGGAGTATATGACTCTTCTTTCTTTCAAGGCTCTGGCTCAGTTTACCACACACCCTGCCCTGCACTCTCTTCCAGCCAGGAGCCACCTCTTCAGTTCAACTCAGATGACTTCATTTTCTAGGAAACTTTCTTCAGTTCTGCCTTGCCTCTCTCTTTCTCTTTAGAATTGCATAGGAGTCCACTTATTCAATATAGTTTTACTGAAGGAAAATGATGTCGAGAAAAAAAATGTAATTGATATTCCTCGTATTCAACTTCTCTTTTTCATATCTACCTGGGAGACTGGTCTCCTTTGCATTAGAACCTGGCAGAGAATAAGATTAGGAGGAAAGGGGAAATCATTAAGTAGAAATGAACGGGAGAAAGTGGAGTCCCCTTGACTTTGGCTTACGGTTGCTGGACTAATTTCATGGGAATGAAGAAGGTGTAGGTTTGAAGAGAGAGGAGCAAAGCATAAATGGAACAGAATCCGAACCAAGAAAGAAGATACACACTAAATATTACAAAAAAGAAGGGAAAGTGGTTTTCCTTTAGCACATTTGGAACTACTTCCATTTAGTGAAATGTAGAAGTCCATCCCTAGGTTTCTCAGACTGAAAGAATCGTCTTTTTGCACAATCCCCTTGTGTCTTCCTTTATGAATTTGAGGAAAAAAAGTCTCGTATTTCTTTGGTTCTGTGTGTATGTTGTTTACATTAGTACATTCCATATTTTAATAAACATTAAAATGAGTTTTTTGCCTGCCGAAACCCGGGATCGAACCAGGGACCTTTAGATCTTCAGTCTAACGCTCTCCCAACTGAGCTATTTCGGCTCCGCCCACACGGCTTCAAAATAATGTGTAATGACTTTATTCCCTGCGTTTTTAGTCACTACTTATTAAGAATTTGTTTGATAAACATTATGATAAGCACTTTGAGGAAGTCAAGATAAAATTTAAAAGGACATTCATCTTCTAATGGCTCACCAATTTATAAGGAGAAAGAGAAGAGAATTACAAATTAATGTTTTAAGAACTGCTGTAATGACTTCGTTAAATCTACCATTTATTCCTGAGTAAATCCACAGGTCTGGCGCAGGGAAAGAGACTCTATGAAGCTATATGCCCCGATTTCTTCTTCTTCGGCGTTGCCACATCTTTCTCTTTTCTATATTTTATTGGTTGGTGCGGACGGGATGTCCTTGTAAAAACGAAAGTGATCCTGTTACAGTGCCACTTCGGACCTACGAAGCATTAGCCTCGTATGTTTTTCTTGAGAACTTTCTTTCACCTTCCCTGGTGGTCTAGTGGTCAGGATTCGGCGCTCTCACCGCCGCGGCCCGGGTTCGATTCCCGGTCAGGGAATAGGTGACATGTTTTTGTCCTTACACTATCAGTGTTCCCGCATAGGGAAAACTTTAGAAGTGTATGCAAGCAAACTTTTAATTTTCATATGAAACATTTTCTGTTTAGAAGCCCTGCAATGGTTTTGATATTCCAAGCTCAAAATGACAAATGATGTAAATTTCAATGGTTTACAAAAAATGAGGAAATGAGTTAGTTACTTGTCATTGATCAAAAAGCTGTCCACTATTCCTAAATGCCTCAAAATTTTAATTTATTCGATTGGATGATCCAGTGAGAGGGAAATTTTGGAGGCAGTTGATTAGCTTTAGGAGTTGATCGAGATTAGCATAAGATAATGAAAAAACAGTTACGAATGAAGATGAAAGAAATCGAGAAGCTATTTTCTGGACGTTTGTCTTCGCTGGTTGTGGGCGAGTTTCTGAATCGGGGAGAGCAGCTGGAATTTTGAAAAGCACTCTCTCTGGTGGATTTTCTAGTTTCACTGCTTTGGGAGAAGGAAGATCGCCTGAGAATTACTGGCAGGGCAATTGAATCTTATGCCTAGGCGAGCTCCAGACTGCCTGATCTCCCCAGCGTCTCCACCTCTCTTTAGCTACGAATTTCAAACTGTCTGGGGTTTGCTAATAAAGTAAGTAGGGGAAGGCTAGATCATTAAAGGAAAACTGTCAAAAACTATGAAACAGGCAAAGTATTGAGCATGTCTGAATGTGCACCTGAGAAATTTACTGATAACTACTTGAGGGAAAGCGGATCCTGTTATTCCCCTGACTTTTGACAGTTTCGTGCCTTTGTGATAACTAGCTTCTGTCTGACAGTACTGGGGCATGAATATTTGTTACTTGGTTTGTCTAAATAACAATCACAGGTGTATTGCTTATTATTTACTTCTCATTTCTTATAAAAGTTCAGTGCGCATTTGAACTTTTCACAAGTTTCCAAATAGAAATCATGGTGTCCCTGATCTTACTCTACAAACAGATGGTATTTTTATGATCATGTTAAATGAAGCAGTAGTACTCTTTCTAACTAATTGCACATTTCCTGCTCTCTCCCAACCCCCAAATATAAGTTCCCAAATTTCAAAACCTCTTTGAGCTGGGACACTCCTTTGTTATTTTGCCAACAGTCTTCTTATGTTACTACATTTTAACACCTATGTAATATCAATTTGTGTAAGAAATTTTATTTTTCTCTAAGTAGTAGTTTGTCAAATTTCTCTGTATACTGAAGCTGTTCTGTGTTTTTTTGCTTAATGTTTCACAGGGAATTAACCTATAGGCCTGATGGCAAACACCTCTTGAACAACATCTTCTTTTAATGATGTCATATTTTGCCTCCTTTCTATGTAGCAAGAATCTTTTGCTTCATTTCTTTTTAATATCTGTTTTTTAGAGAGGAAATGGGTAGAACCCTTAAATGTGTTTAATGCTTTTCTAAATATTAATTTCTCCACATAAACTTAATTGGATTAGAGACAAAGGACTCTTCTTTGAAAGCTACCTGAATTTTCTTCTGCGTGGAGATCATTTCTCCTTCACTTCTTTCTCTCT
The DNA here is from genome assembly GCA_006408695.1 of Aepyceros melampus. Lineage (NCBI taxonomy): Eukaryota > Metazoa > Chordata > Mammalia > Artiodactyla > Bovidae > Aepyceros > Aepyceros melampus. The sequence continues at coordinate 239,211 of SJXQ01000694.1, read as the reverse complement.
GCTTCCATATCTCACTCTTTCATGAATCTCTGTCTTCCCTCCAGGAGAGGGCCTGTTGGAGGAAAGGGGTTGCAGTTCAATCTTGACCCTGGCCCCCCTCCACCCAAACTTTCCCTGTTACACTTCTCACCAGGTCTGTCTCACTCCAACATACATTCCTCAGTGCATTCATAAATTCTTCCAACCAGGCTTTTCCAGATCTATGCTAAGTTAACTCTTCCAACTAAATGTGAAAGCAGCCCTCCTGCATTTACAACTGAGTTATAATTACCTGATGAATGTTTGCCTTCCTTGGTAGTTCTGAGGGTGAGGATAGCACTGGTCAAATGTTTCTACTGAATACTCAGTGTACAGCTTAGCGCCCAGGTGCCCAGGAACAATACTTGTTGAATGAATGAGTGGGCTCTTGATGCCCAATCTTTGATATAGTCAGTTTATCTCAATTTATTTCTTCAATTTTCTTTTTTCCCCTTGTTAGTTTACGATGTAGGAATGCAAACCTCAGAAAGAGAAAACTGGTCTCTGAATTGATGCCTTTGATGGATTAAGATGACGCTGATGAAGTATTAAACTAGTTAGTACCTAGCAGGATATCATTGCTCTTTGTCTTTGAGGGTTAAACTTGTCACAAAGTTGTCAGTTTCCATCAAATTATGTTCATATTGCCATCCAGAACTGGTGGGAGTACATATTAATAGTACTGATAGTGGAGGAGAGTCTGCTGGTGTTGTGAGGGATGAGAGGAAGAACCAGAGAGAGGGCTCGAAATGACACAGCAGATGAGAAAAGAGGGTCCTAGCTTGGGATATATGGAGAAACTAGGGAAAGAAGCTTTAGGAAGAGTAGAGGGTGGACTATGTCGCTTTTGCTCTATTGAGAATCCTTTTTCTTAGTGATTTTCCTAAGGTAATCTCCTTAGAAAATAACACCTGGTAATGGCTAAAGTATTGCAGCTAAGGATAATGCATGTATGCATCCTAAGTCACTTCAGTCGTGTCTGACTCTGCGACACCATGGACTGTAGCCCGCCAGGCTACTCCTCTGTTCATGGGATTCTCCAGGCATGAATACTGGAGTGGGTTGCCATGCCCTTCTCAGGGGATCTTCCCGTCCCAGGGATGGAACCCGCGTCTCTTTATAGTTTTTATTCAAACCTTGGCGTTTCAAAATGAACCGCCAGTGCCTTTGGTCCTGAGGGCATTTCTGCAGAGACCGCGTTCGTCCTGAGAACTGGGGTCTCTGCTCCTTTCTTCGGGTTGTATTTTCCCCCTAGCGTTCCCTCTGTCGCGGCTGCGCGGGACATCACCGTCCACCGCGGACCTGCAACCCACACGACCACCTGCAGCTCTTTCCTCCCGGGTTGGTTACAAACGGGAGGGAGGCTCAGATCCCCTGGTTTCCTTCCTCGCTACTCCCAACTGTGGGGAAATAGGGTATCAGGGATCAGGCTGGGTGGTGGTTGAACGCCAGGCAGAAATTCTATGGCAGTATTGGTGAAGAGAACGGCAGGTAAATGTCCTAGGAGGGGAACGTGACGGAATCATAAAGGGAAGACTATTACTCTTAGTAAAAATGAGGAAATGGAATTACCCGAAAGAGGTAGCGTGGCCGAGCGGTCTAAGGCGCTGGATTAAGGCTCCAGTCTCTTCGGGGGCGTGGGTTCGAATCCCACCGCTGCCAGGGTTTTTTTTTTTTTTTTCCCCCTTTATTGTGAGACTGCCTGATGTTAGACGACTTTTCTTCATACCCGAAGTGGGCAGTTCTAATAGCCTACAAAGTCAGTGCTTATCTTCCCCCGTTTTGACTTCTGTTCACCCAAGGGCCATAGGTAACTACCCCAGAACAATGCTCAACAGAAAACATGCGCTCAAACAATCTATTAGTCTATACGTTGTTGTTCAGTCTATCTATTTGAGCGGCCAGTATATTTTCGGCATCATTCTAGGCGCCAAGGATACAACAATAACACAAACAAAAACTGCTTTTATGCATACAATCCTTATTACAAACAAATGACTGGATGTTAGATTCCTGGGAATGCTCTGCAATTCAATACAGATCCTTCTAGTGCCTCCGAGGGAATAATTTATACTCAAAATAGTCACTATCCTTTCTCCACTTCTCTCAGCTCACTTACTTCGTGTCCTTCTCTAGTTTGGAAATACTTATAGGATGGGAATGGAGAAAAGTATCAAAATCGTCTTTTTTTGGCTCCTTGTTTGAAAAATCTTTTCTTGACCTGAGGGCATACAAATATTTTCCGAAATTTACAACTATATAACAGAGTCGAGTCTATCCTAATTTCCCTGGAAGAGGAAATGACAACCCACTCTACAATTTTTGCTTGGCAAATCCCATGGACAGAGGAGCCTGGTGGGCTACAGTCCTTGGGGTCTAAAAAGAGTCAGACACAACTGAGTGACTGAGCATTCACCCCACTTTGCTGCTGCTGCTGCTAAGTCGCTTCAGTCATGTTCGACTCTGTGCGACCCCATAGACGGCAGCCCACCAGGCTCCCCTGTCCCTGGGATTCTCCACTCAAGAAGACTGGAGTGGGCTGCCATTTCCTTCTCCAATGCATGAAAGTGAAAAGTGAGACTGAAGTTGCTCAGTCGAGTCTGACTCTTAGCGACCCCATGGACTGAGGCCTACCAGGCTCCTCTGTCCATGGGATTTTCCAGGCAAGAGTACTGGAGTGGGGTGCCATCACCTTCTCTGTCACCCCACTTTAGGATTCTTTTAAAATGTGCTGACTTTTCCACAGGTAAAATATCTGAAACTTCTTCAGCATTTTTTCATGATGTTCATTTTCAGTGTTAACGAAATATCAAAAGATTCCTGGGGTTTGAGCTGGTAATTTGGAGATTTTTACTGCAGGACTGAGAATCAGTTGGGAGTTTTAAGGCAATTGTATACCTGAAGTGAACAAAATATTGTAAATCAACTATACTTCAATAAAAACAAATAAAGCCAGGTGTTACGATCATAGGACTGTTATAGGGAGACAATGGTCATGTTGAAGATGGACTCATGAGGATGAAGTCTACTCTATTTGGGCTCAATACAAAGGTTGCTCAACTTTCACAATGGGATGTCAGGCTTGCCACCTCCTTCAGTTAACCGGTATTTGAAAGATATGATCTGCAGTCAATAACACAAAACAGCAACACTCCAGGATTGTCCATAATTTAAACTGGAATTGAAACTCTGCCAGATTCTGTTAGAAGATGGACTAAAGAAGCGACGCGAAAGGATGCACTTGAGGGTTCTCATGATGGGCTAACGACTTTTGAGTCCAAAATCTAAATGCATGTCATAATTTGCAGGTAAAATAAACATCCTGAACATGTATATACATTTTACAAAAGCATATATGCTGTTGTAATTAATGAAACCTCAGATTTCTGGAGAACATGACAACATTTTGCCATCAAGTATTAAAGTACAACTACTTGTAATATGTGTATGCATGAGGGAGAGGGTGTTGGTGAAAAGTTGTCATCATCAAATAAGGGGTCTTCATACTCAAAAAAGACTGGAAAAGCACTATGAATCCTCCAGACACATCTTGAACTCCGTTCTTAAGTCACATTGTATCATCTGAAAGCCACATATACAGAGTTTCATCTTCCATAGAAACAATTTTAGAGTTAGAGCCTAAATGTTTTCATCTCAGTTTTCTTCAACAAACTATATAAGAAGTGCCTACATAAGGAACATGCTCTAATATACTGTAGACATGGAACCTAAAGACCAATGTTTAATCTGTCTATTGTGTAATAAGCCATGTAATTCCCTCTGCAATTTGCTACTAGAAAATTGTATATCTTGGACTCTTTGTCCAATTAGATAAGGCGTAACCATTTCCCAAAATGTTTTCTGTGAAACAAGAGGGCATGAAGGTGCTCCGCCAAACAGGATTCTTTTTGTCCTTCCCTTTGGGAAAGCGATGCTTCTTACAGTTCCTTTGTTTAAGATTTAGAAATGACATCAGCATATTATAAACCCTGAGACGTCTTTAAGGGAAGAAAAACCCCCACCTAGCCAGCATTTCTTAAACTTGTTAGTTTTAAAAAAACATTAGCTTGTAAAACACCTTTGACAAATACTGGGTAACCCACTGCTTATCTCTTTCTTGACCAGTCAGGGAACTTAGAACTAATTTAATTCTGAATTATGGTCATTAGGTTAACTGACACACACTTGCATCCTCTTCTAGGATTTTCAATTTCTATCTTAGTAGTCTTATTGAATGTGGTGGTTTAGTTGTTTAGTCATGTGTGACACTTGCAATCCCACAGACTGTAGCCCACCAGGCTCCTCTGTCCATGGGATTTTCCAGGCAAGAATACTGGAGTGGGTTGCCATTTCCTTAGCTTTATTGCATGTGTGTATTTAAGTCTGTCTGCAGTAATAACCTATAACATTTGAAAGAGAAAGGATAGATGTTAAGAGACACTAAAAGACTTGAAAAGATATAATTTATTAATCCTTGTGAAAGAGTATGTCATATGTCATGCAGATAGATAAAACAAATATTTAAGAAATCAACACCTTGAAGACCTTTTAGTACATTTATAACAAAGTGGGACAGGCTTCATGCTCTTTCCATATGTAAGCTTCCACTTGAGCTGTGTAAACTTGACTTCTCTGTGTGTACTCAGTCACATCCAACTCTTTGCAACCCCATGGACTGTAGTCTACCAGGCTCCTCTGTCAATGGAATTTTCCAAGCAAGAATACTGGAGTGGGTTGCCATGTTGTGCTCCAGGGGAATCTCCCTGACCCAGGAACTGAACCTGCATCTCTGGCATCTCCTGCATTGGCAGGTGGAATCTTTACCACTGCGACACCTGGGAAGCTCACATTTGACTTCCACTTATTTGTAATTAAAAAAATCTGCCTTTGCCTTGTCTTCCTTCCTCTGCTGAATCTCAGAAATTCTGAATCTATATAGAAGAGTATCATTTAAGTTTTAATTTAAAATTTGCTGGAACTTCCCTGGTGATCCAGTCGTTAAGACTCCTTACTTCCACTTAGGGGCACAGGGTTGGTTCTTGGTCAGGGAACTGAGAACTGTGGCCAAAAAATATAAAAAAACTTACTAAAAGTGATCAATGTTTATTAATCAAAAAAATGTTCTGTGCTAAACTGAGGTATAGCCGCACATTCAAGAAATGTGGTCAGGATTACAGAAATTGCTCAGAGAAGTCTGAGCATTCAGCATTTGTTTAGAATTTACCAGTTACAGGATCTGTGACAGGTTTCTTAATTTTTTTATACCTCAATTTCCTCATCCCACAGGGACGCTGTATGAGTAAATGATTTAAAACTGTAAAGGATAGTGCCTGGCAAGTGTAGGGCACTAGTATGTAGTATTACAGTACTATTATTGATAGACAAAACCTTGCAAGTGAATGTGCTCACCGAAGAAACACTGAATGGGAAGGTCAAGGACAAAAGTTTGGGAGATCTCACAATTAGAGGGGTCAGGGAACCAGGAAGAACCAACACAGGAGACAAGAGGGATCCGTATAAGAAGTAGAAGGAGAAATGAGAAAGTGTAAACACCAGAATCACTACTCTCAGGTGTTGGTGGTCAAAATATTGATGAATGAAAAGGTCTGAGAACCAGTTACTGGAGAGATTTCCCACTCTCCCCAAGTTCGTGGGTTTCCCACACTCTGTGTTTTCTTTTCTTATGTCGAGTAAGATTTGAGCTCACTCTGAAAGCTTTTCCACACTCCTCACATACATAAGGTTTCTCTCCAGTATGAACTCGCTTGTGTCCAATCAGGGCTGAGCTCTGACGGAAAGATGTGCCACACTCATGGCAGGTAAATGGCTTCTCACCCGTGTGGATTCTTTCATGCTGTCTCAGGACTGAGCTCTGATGAAAGACCTTTCCACAAACCTCACACTTGTAAGGTTTCTCTCCGGTGTGGATTCTTTGATGATTGGTCAAGTTTGATTTCCCACTGAAAGCTCGACTACACTCTGAACATTTAAAAGGTTTCTCTCCGGTGTGGATTCTTTGATGGATGATAAGGCAGTATTGATCTTGGAAAGTTTTCCCACAATCCCCACATCGATGGGGCTTATCCCCGGTGTGTCCGCGTTCATGAGCCCGGCATTTACAGTTATGATGAAAGGCTTTCCCACACTCCTTACACTTGTAAGACTTTTCTTTGGTGTGGATTCTTCTAGTTTGGTGAGCTCTGCTTCATCGCTGAAGGCTTTTCCACACTGAGGGCACCCACAATATTTCTCCTGAGTGTGGAGTCTTCTGTGTTTGCTTAGGTCTGAGCTCCAGCTGAAGGCCCTCCCACACTCATTGCACTCATAAGGTCGCTCCCCAGTGTGGACTCTTGTGTGTTTGATGAGGTCTGAACTGCCGCTGAAAGCCTTCCCACACTCCTCACATGCATAGGGTTTCTCCCCAGTGTGGCTCCTGCTGTGGATGATGAGGGAATGCTTAAACTGAAAGGCCTTTCCACAGTCACTGCATTCGTAAGGCTTTTCTCCTGTGTGGATGATCTGATGCATCCTGAGACAGTACCTGGTCTTGAAGGCCTTCCCACAGTCACTGCACGGGTGTGGCTTCTCCCCACTGTGGGTTTTTTTATGTCGGCAAAGAGCGGATCTACTACTGAAGGCCTTCCCACACTGTGTACAGTTAAAGGGTTTCTCCCCCGTGTGGATTATCTGGTGCATGAAAAGTTGATTTTTGGTCGTGAATGCTTTCCCACACTCATTACACACATAAGGTTTCTCGCCAGAGTGAATTCGCTCATGAAGAATTAAGTCAGAATGCCAACTGAAGTTTTTGCCACATCGGGTACATTCGTGCTGTTTCTTTTCTGTAAGAACTCCATACAGAATACATTCTGAGTTTGGACTGAAGTGTTTTATAGGTCCCTTCTGGTTCTTTCCTTTCCTGAAAGTCACTTTCTCACAGCTTTCTTTCTCTTCTCTCCGTTTCTCCCTCACAGGCATTTCCCATTGATTCTCTAATTTGACATCTTGTACACAAACTCCTCCAACCTCTGGATCCTGGGAAACAACTTTTAGGAGACTTTTAAATTTCACCCAGCATACTTCTCCATTTTCAAAAACCTCCTGTTCTGATCTTGCCTTCTCACTCTCAGGCCATGTCTTGGCAGCTGATACTTAAACAAGAAAATAAAAATGTCAGACCTCCAGAGGAAAGGAGATAAGTGAGTTGGAAAGGGGAAGCAATGGTAAGTTGTTGGAAGAGTAAATGACTTTCTCACGCTTGAAGAATTGCTAACATTATGGCAAAGGTCAAAGGAGGCTGAAACACTGAAAAGTATGAAGATATTCAAAACTGAGTAAACCTGACATAAATCCTTCCAAAGTCTACTCATGTTCTAGAATCTCCTAGTTTTGCAAATGATAACTTCACACACCTAAGCCCCTGAACAGGAAACTGGAAACCATCTTCATCTCATTCTAATACTCACTAACATTTTACAAATGTTACTGGCGAAGTGAGCTGCAGAGGTGGTGCTCAAGTGCCAGTGTAGCCCCCCTTTGTAAGGATCTGTCTGCTTTGTTCCTGACAGTGGACCTTGGAGAGCCATATTTCTGTGGTGTACTTCTGCCCACTTGGGTAGGACAGGTTAGATCTGGGGAAGACTTGATCCAAACCAGGCCAGATTCTCTCCTCATGAACTCTGGAATCATGATATGAACGCAGTAAAGCCCGGCTCTGAAGATGGCTGGATCTTTAGCGCTTAAATTTGAGTGGTGTTGGGATATGGGTGTTGTATAGGGGATGGAAAGCTCTGTCACTGGGACTGACAAGCAGAGATTGATCTGCCAAGAAAGAAGAATGGAGCAGACCCACAGGGTAGCAGAGAAGACAGCTGGAGAGCAGGGCCTAATGGCATTCCAGCCCTTCTTAAGCCTCCTGTATACTTGCTCTTAAGTTCCATGACACCCTGAATAATAAGTAAATTTATTTTCTTTTGCTTAAGCTAGCTTGAGTTAATTTTTACTATTGGCAACCAGAGTCCAAATCTATCTCTTATTATCTCCTAACTCTATCCCTTCTTCATTGCTATTTCTAGTGCATTCTCACTGCTGCTGCTGCTGCTGCTAAGTCGCGTCAGTCGTGTCTGACTCTGTGCGACCCCATAGATGGCAGCCCATCAGGATACCCCTCCAAAGTCCTTTAGTCTGCTTCCTCTCTAATCCATCTTGTACACTGCCTCTAGATTATTCCTTTAAAAATCAAATCTAATCACATCACTTTTTAGCTTAAAACACTTCAATGGTGCTCCATAGTTAACCAGACAGGAAGTAAAATGTACAGTCAAGAGCCCCAGCTCACTGTCCTTGTTCTGACACCTAACAACTGTGCCAACTTGGGAGGATGATGTAACTTCTCTCTGTGACCGATTGTTTCTATCAATAAAATGGGATCTAGGTTACCCAAGATAATGAAATGAGTCAATGTATGTAAAGCACCTGCAACACTGAAATAAGTACTTAATCATCTTACCTGTTAGTATAAGAATAAAGTTCAAGGTCTGTAGTTTACCAAAAACTCATTCAGTCATGATCTTGCCCCTGTCCACTGCTCCTGTAGTGTCTCCACTGGCTACTGCAAGTCTTTTGCTCTGGTCATACTGAACTATTCACAGTTCACATTCTTATTCCCCTCTGCCTAGAAGGACTCTCCCCTCCTTCAACAAAATGACCTCATTTATTCCACATACCTTAGTTCAGTTATCATTCCTCCTGCAGTCTTTTGGTCCACAGGTCAGATTTAGGTGTTTTTCCTCTCTGTTTATATATACCAGGTGCTTATCCTTATCTATATATCTCAGTAACTCCCATCACACTGGACTGTATAATTACATCTTTACCTATCCCCAGTAGAAAACAAGCTTCTTGAAGTCAGGTCCCATATCTTATCTGACTGTCTATCTGTAGAATGTTATGTAATATCTGGCACATAACAGTTGCCCAATTATGCTTTTTGGATGGAAGGTAGGACGGAAGAGTAGGTATTTGGATAGGGGAGCTGGAGTTGCCCTGTAAGCAAAGGACAATTTTTTTGAATGATAAATGTAGAAAATAGTTTAAATGAAGAGCTGGTAATATTTCATGACTCATTACATAAGAGGTTCAGCAAATGGAAAGAAAAGTAAGAAAGAGGTAGAACCAGATACAGAAACAGGGAGAGCTTAATGAAGAGACAGCCTTGGAGGGAGAGATGAGTATGACTTTAGATATGTTGATTCTAGATGACAATATTCAAATAAAATTTGAATATTCAAATAATATTCAAATAAAAACCAGGAATTAGAAACATGAGACTGCTGCCCAGGAAAGAAGTAAAGGTTGGCACTGTCAGTGTGGCAGGCATCCAACTTCACAATAAGAAAGAATAGAAAAAGACAAGGGTCAAAGGGTCAGGACTCCGAAAGAGGGAAGGTCCTGAAAAAACAAACAAACAAACAAAACTCCCTAAAATCCAGAGGCAGAAAAGCAATGTTCCCTGAGCATTGCAGTAAATGATACACAGAGGGCAGATAAATTGTCAGAGCCTTTTTGCAAGAACTCGCAAAAATTCTATTAGATATGTTGCAAAGAGCCAATTAGATAATGACAGAATAATTACCCAAATAGTATGTTTTCTCTGCCTTTAAGATTTCCTAAATAGATTTCCTCTGGGCCCTTGAGGATGGATGGCCCACCACTAAGAACATTCTATAACTATTTTGTCACATGGAACACACAAGGGGACAGACAGCTTCTCTGGCACTCACCTGGATAGGAGCAGCTCAGGAACTCCCAGTCCTGTTGATCCTGAACATAGGGCTCTGCACCTTGCTCCAGACAGGAGATCAAAGGAGGTTTAGAAAACGAAAATCCTGGTTGTACAGAAGCAAGAAGGAATAAGTGTGTATAGCAACAAAGAACTGTCCTAACATTTATCTTGATCCCTCTGTTTGCATATGAAAATAGGAAAGAAATGTTTATTTGGGCAGAGAAAAGGGTTTATTCAGGGGTCTGGTAACCTGTAAATGAAACAGGTTGAAGGACTTTCTCAGAAGTCAATACTCAGAAAGGCAAAGAAAGAGTTTCTGGAAAACTGTCAGTTGGTTATATTTTCCCTGTTCTTTTTAGGAGAATGGGAGTTTGTAGAGGAAGGCTAACCTGCTTTCAGTCACTAGGAAGGAGTTCATGACTAGGCAATAGATACAGAGTATTTAATGGAAAATGAGAGGCTTGAGGAGGCAAGAATCTAGGGAGAACAGAACTAAGGATTTCTGTTCTATTCAGAGAGAGTTTCGTCTCAGAGAATCAGAAAACAGCAACTAAGTTAGCCAGGAAATTATCTTGCTATGTAAACAGGGACAACTCAAAACTAATTTGGGAGGAAGATGCTAATGATAAAGAACAAGGGCTCTGATTTTCAATATGAGACCCCATACACATCAACAAAGCAATGAAAAGAAAAAGGAAGGGAGAAAGTACTAAGCCAAGTGCAGGGCAAGTTCTTACCAAGTGACACCATGTTCCCATAATTTTCCAGCATCACATCTTTATAGAGGTGCCTTTGAGCGTGGGTCAGACACTGCCACTCCTCATGACTGAAGTTCACAGCTACATCCTCAAATGTCACTGACTCCTGAAACAACATGTTCCTGCTGTTGTGGGAGGAAATTTCATAGTTCCCTCAGGAAACAGAGGCAGAAGAAAAGAATTTGTAGGGAGAAGGTTTTCAGAAGTGAAAGGCTGTTACTGTTTGGTGTGTATCTGGGGACGAGGTGAAAAGGAGCATAGGCTTTCAGTAGCAAAAAATAACGAAAGAACAATCCACAAATGATCTGTCATCCGAAAAAGCATCCCTTATGAGAGGGAGTACCTGGACTTGGGAGGGAGGACAAGGCCACATTTAGGAGACAGTGATATATTTTCAGGAAGGAAGGAAGGGGCCTTGGTTCACCTGAGGCTGACTCATCACTGTATGTTTTGCTCCTGGCAGGCTTCCTTGGCTTCCATCTCTGGCTAAGGCAGGGCACTGAGGAAATGGTAGAGCTGAGAGAAGGGATATAAGTCTAGAGTCAATTCAGCACAGTGTTAATGAAGCCTACTTTCATCCTCTCCTCCCCCAACCTGGAAGCTTATGAAGCTCTCATCTAGGGGGTAAGTTGACTGTGTTACAGTATTCTCTTTCTCCGATATTCCTCTAGTCTCAGTTGCCAGTGTGAGGTATCATGACCTGGCTAGCAGCCAAGCCAACTGTAAGTGCACTCTTCTTTTCTCTCACCTACTAAACCTTTACTCTGTCTCCCTTAATCCTAGAAGACCTAAAAGGCCCAAATCACTGACTACCAGCTTAATATGATAGCTTGGCTTCCTGTATTTGAATGTTGTGGTAATTTTGTCCAGAAAGACTTGGGGTAGAGGTGGAGGGGAAAAAAGGAGAGGTATGGATCAGAAATATCCATGGAGGGACTTCTCTGGTGGTCCAGACACAAATTTGATCCTTGGTCAGGGATCTAAGATCCCACTTGCCACAGAGTAACTAACCCTGGGCACTGCAACAATCAGGTGAAAGACCCTGCATCTGCAATGCAGCCAAATAAATATTTTTTTAAAGGAAACATAAATAAATATAAATAAAAAGGGATAGGTCCAAAGCGTACTTCTTTATGTAACTTACTAGTTGGTCTACCTCCACTTGTTTCACTAGAAAATTTTTTTCTCTTGTTCTTATTAGAGAAAATCACTTTCCCCCTTTGATTCTGAGTCTTTTTCCTGTTAATTCCCTAGTATTAAGCAATTCTGCTCCCCGCCCCCAACTGCCCTCTCAGTATAGTATAACACACACCACTTTTTAAAATGCAAAAGAAACTTTTTCAGAGTGTACACATGACCAGGTATGCTCCATATGATTTGGGAAATAAGAACAGTTTCACATTACGGGTTAATGTGGCCCTGTTTTATTCCTTGCAGGCCAACCTGGCCTTTCTGTAGCTTCGGTGTTTATGGTGGTTTATCTTTCTTGATAGTTATCAAGATATACTCCCTAGTCTAAGACCATTCCTTTCTGATCTGAAGTCACCTATTGGTAAGACTCTACGGTCATCCCTTGGCCTCAGGACCCTAAAACTCTCACTTCAATTTCACCAAAACCTCAATTTAGGAAAAAACTGGCTTCTTTCTTCAGAAATATGTCAAGAAGATTCTTCTTTGGTCTATGTCACCCTTAGCTTTTGATAAAAACAGGTCTATGTTCAATCATTGTGGATTCCACACAGTTTTCCCTAAATCTTTGTCTCAAAAAGTTCGTTGGTGGGAAACCAACCACCTGGCAGACACAGAGCTCACAGCAGATACACACTTTGTTCTGAAATGTTCCATAATAGTTCTTTTTCTTATAATATCAATAAACTTTAACCTCCCAGTTTTTTTTTCAATCACCATTTTATAACGAACATTTTCAAATATACAGAAAAGTTGAAAGAACTATGTAAGAAACATCCATATACTCACCACTGACATTCTACTATTAACATTTTGCAATATTTGCTTTATCACGTATCTGTCCATCTATCTATAAATTGATTTTATTTTTTGTTGCATTTCAAAGTAAGTGGAAGACATCAGCATACATCACCCCTAACACTATGACACATATCATTAACTGAAGTTGAATATTTGTTTACACTTATTTTTAAAGTAAAATTTATATACAGTAAAATGTCAGGTCAGGTAAAGTCACTGAGTCGTGTCTGACTCTTTGTGACCCCGTGGACTATAACCTACTAGGCTTCTCCATCCATGGGATTCTCCAGGCAAGAATACTGGAGTGGGTTGCCATTTCCTCCAGAGGATCTTTCCAACCCAGGGATTGAACCCGGGTCTCCCACATTGGAGGAAGACGCTTTAACCTCTGAGCCACCAGGGAATTCCCTTATTTAACTCAAACTTTCCTCCATATGCATCCCAGTTGGATTCTTACCATATCTTCTTCGTAAATTACAAAAGTTTTGTTACTTTGTAGTGGCTTTTTTTCTAAGTGTTCCTTACATTAAAAACTGTTTTTAAACGTGGTAAAAAATATAAAAGGAAATTTACCATTTTAACTATTTCTAAGTATTTCAAGTGTTAAAATATTCACAATGAGGGGTGGAGGATGAATATGTGGAACAGAATTTTTAGGGCATCAAACTAGTCTGCATGCTACTTTAATAGCAGATATACAGTATTATTCATTTGTAGAAACCCATATAACTGTATACAGCACAAAGCATGAATCCTAATATAAACTGCTGCTGCTGCTGCTGCTGCTGCTAAGTCACTTCAGTCATGTCCGTTCTGTGCGACCCCATAGATGGCAGCCTGTCCCTGGGATTCTGCAGGCAAGAATACTGGAGTGGGTTGCCAATTCCTTCTCCAATATAAACTAGGGAGTTTAGAGTTTAGTTAATAATTATGCGTCAATATTGGCTCATCACTTGTAACAAATGTACCACACTAAAATCATAAGAATGCTCAAACTACCACACAATTGCACTCATCTCACATGCCAGTAAAGTAATGCTCGAAATTCTCCAAGCCAGGCTTCAGCAATATGTGAACTGTGAACTTCCAGATGTTCAAGCTGGTTTTAGAAAAGGCAGAGGAACCAGAGATCAAATTGCCAACATCCACTGGATCATCAAAAAAGCAAGAGAGCTCCAGAAAAACATCTATTTCTGCTTTATTGACTATGCCAAAGCCTTTGACTGTGTGGATCACAGTAAACTGTGGAAAATTCTGAAAGAGATGGGAATACCAGACCACCTGACCTGCCTCTTGAGAAATCTGTATGCAGGTCAGGAAGCAACAGTTAGAACTGGACATGGAACCACAGACTGGTTCCAAATAGGAAAAGGAGTACGTCAAGGCTGTATATTGTCACCCTGCTTATTTAACTTCTATGCAGAGTACATCATGAGAAATGGTGGGCTGGAAGAAGCACAAGCTGGAATCAAGATTGCCAGGAGAAATATCAATAACCTCAGATATGCAGATGACACCACCCTTATGGCAGAAAGTGAAGAGGAACTAAAAAGCCTCTTGCTGAAAGTGCAAGAGGAGAGTGAAAAAGTTGGCTTAAAGCTCAACATTCAGAAAATGAAGATCATGGCATCTGGTCCCATCACGTCATGGGAAATAGATGGGGAAACAGTGTCAGACTTTATTTTTTTGGGCTCCAAAATCACTGCAGATGGTGACTGCAGCCATGAAATTAAAAGACGCTTGCTCCTTGGAAGGAAAGTTATGACCAACTTAGACAGCATATTAAAAAACAGAGACATTACTTTGCCAACTAAAGTCCATCTAGTCAAGGCTTGGTTTTTCTAGTGGTCAGGTATGGAAGTGAGAGTTGGACTATAAAGAAAGCTGAGTGCAGAAGAACTGATGTTTTTAAACTGTGGTGTTGAAGAAGACTCTTGAGAGTCCCTTGGACTGCAAGGAGATCCAACCAGTCCATCCTAAAGAGATCAGTCCTGGGTGTTCATTGGAGGGACTGATGTTGAAGCTGAAACTCCAATACTTTGGCTACCTGATGAGGAGAGCTTACTCATTTGAAAAGATCCTGATGCTGGGAAAGATTGAGGGCAGGAGGCGAAGGCGACAACAGAGGATGAGATGGCTGGATGGCATCACTGACACAATGGACATCGGTTTGGGTGGACTCCGGGAGTTGGTGATGGACAGGGAGGCCTGGTGTGCTGTGGTTTATGGGGTCGCAAATAGCTGGACATGACTGAGTGACTGAACTGAACTGAAAATCATAACAGATCTCCAGAACTTTTTCATCTTGCAAAACTGAAACTCTATACCCATTAAACAACAAAACAACTCTATTTTTCCTTCTCCTCAGCCCCTGGTAACCACTGTAGTGATTTTTTTCCCCAGGAGTTGGTGATGGACAGGGAAGTCTGGCATGCTGCAATCCATGGGGTTGCAAATAGTCAGACAGACTGAGAGACTGAACTGAACTGTGCATTGCAGCTTGTGACATCTTAGTTATCCCATCAGTGGTTGAACTTAGGCAACAGCAGCAGTCCTAACGACTAGAGTGTGAGGGAATTCTCTTCACTGTAGTGATTCTTAAACTTTATTTCTTAGTTTCTGAATTTGAAAAGTCAGTTAAAAATGAACTTGGGGGAATTCACACATGGGTGAGAGTCTCTTCCTTTTCTAAGGACACTCATCATTGAGGTCCCACCTTCATGACTTCATCTAAAACTGATTACTTCCCAAAGCCTCACTCCTAAATATCATAACACTGGGGTGGGGGTTAGGGTGTCAACATATGAATTTTGAGGGGACAGAAACATTCAGCCCATGACAAAACTATTTGTTAAGCAATGTACAGATATTATCCAAGATGAGATTAACTCATTTACATATTATGCTAGGCAATTGTAAACTTTATGGCCCTAAAAATCACTTATAGGAAGATAATTCAATATCTTTTGAGAAAAAGAGGACTGGAATACTCAGGTCCGATGTGAACCATAAAATTATATATATTTTTAAACTTAAAAAAAAAAAGAAATAAAATTAACAACCAAGTTAAGCAATATCCATTATTTTCTACCTCTTAAATTTGTGATAAATATGTTCTTTATTAATTTTTCCTTTATGATTACTTTACAGTAGAAGTTTCAAGATTTCTCTTCTGGAAGAGAAATATGCTTTTTCCAATAATATGCTTATAAATTCATTTTACCTTTTTTTCCTTTGCATGTAATATGTATCACCCTAAAAGCCTATTTTAGAGGTGTCCAGGTGCCTAGTCCTCTGTCTAATATCCTCTAACAGCCTCTGTTTATATCAACCACTAGTGCCACCTGGCATTAGTGGTAAAGAACCCGCCTGCCAATGCTGGTTAGGTGTAAGAGATGCTGGTTCCATCCCTGGATGGGGAAGATCCCCTGGAGAAGGGACTGGCAATCCACTCCAGTATTCTTGCCTGGAGAATCCCATGGACAGAGGAGCCTGGCGGGCTACAGTTCATAGGGTCACACAGAGTCAGACACGACTGAAGAGACAGCACAGCATACAAATCTTATCCACTTTTCTCTTCATATATGCCACCCAAGAGCATTTCTAAAGCCCAGTCCCACATTTCCCCGTCTTTATTTTTCCCAAAGTTTCACAACAAAACCTTTGCTCCTTCTTTTGCCATGGCTCTATCTTCTATTTCTCAGTTATACCTATACTATAATGTAAAAATCTCAGGGTTAACAGATGTACAGAAATAAAATGACATACAATCAAAATGTACATGTTGGTAAAACTATGGTTGGGGCAGCATTACCAAATTATACAAGTTTAACATGTGCAAATATTCATATACACATATGTAAGCTACTTGTCATATTATATCAAGTTGAACATATAATAAGTGGATGAATACATTCACTATCTTCCATAAACTGCTTTGAAGAATCTTTTCTTATGAATTTTAATTTTTTTCCAAATTTAAGATGAGGGCAGAAACTGAATAATTTTTGTCAATACCAGGCCAAGCCTAGTATAGAAATAATAGATTTTTCTATAAATACTCAATAATGAGCATATTTCTAGGCCCCAGGAGCATCTCTCACCTATTTTGTGTCCCTGCCCCATTTTTAGCTGCCATAACTCCTGCCACAATACCCTGTGTACATTACCTCTTTCCTGTAGGAGCATGCTATCAGGGATGCAAAGCTGGTTTGGTGATCCTGGACTCTCATCTGATACCACGATCTACTGCAAGGAATAGAAAACATTTGGAGAAGTTATGGAGGGACAGAAAATTTATGGGAAGCTGCATATTGGTTAGTTATGCAACCAACTATTAAGTTCTATTCATGGAATTCAACTCTCCAAATTACCAAAAGGGGTGAGAAAAACATGGGCTCAGTCTCTGATATACCTTATGAAAAACAGAAATGGCATCCAATTATTCTATAACTTAAAAACATCACCACATAATCCAGAAAAAGTATTTTGAAGGAGAAAACTTCCTCACAGTCGATCCAAGCCCACCACACTTCCAACACTTTCCTCCTTTCCTGGACTCACTTCTTCTTCCTCCTTGTGATACACTGCAGATTCTCCTCTTTTTACCTGCTGAATGTCTTCTTTTCCAGTCTTCTTTCTTTTCTTTTCCAGTCTTCTAACACTGTCCCAGTTTCTTCTCTGCTGGTTGGACCCAGCTCCTAAAGTCAATCCTGGCTTTGCCCAGATAACCAGTTTTGAAGTGGCTCCAGTGGATACCAGCCTCCTTTCAGGGATATAAGCCTTGGTGAGACCAGTCAAAAGATTGCTCCTGACCCACAGGGCAGCTGCTTTTCGGTTTGATGTATCAATACTGCCCTAACAAGCTAGTGGTGATCCCATACCTTGTTTTCCTGTGTATTGATGAAGGGAAGAGAGACTAGAGGGATGTGACCAAAGTGAAAAGAAGGAATCACTGAGAATCTGGAGTATCTATGAGAGATGAGGGAGAAGAGGAACAAACTGAAGATGATAATATATCCAGAATACAACTTCTCCTGCCACCATCTTTGCCCAAGCCACCATTGCCTGCCTTGACCTGTATTGTGTTAGCCATCAAACTGGTCTCCTGCTTCTGTCCTTGTCTTTTGTCTTCTACTTGTCTTTTCTCAATGCAATAAAGTGGGCCATTTAAAACTTAAGTTGGATTATTTCAGCTCTCTGCTTAGAAGCCCTCAATGCGTCTATCTTACTCAAAATAAGGAGTAGCATATAAGGCCCTAAAGAATCTCATTGTATTGTCTCTGTTCATTCAAAATGAAAGCTAAAGTCCTTACAGTGGTGTATAAGTCTACAGGGTTGCTATTACCTCTCCTACTATTCTCCCCCCATTCAATCCCCTTCAGTCCCACAGATCTTTCTCTTCCTTTTTAGGCACGGTTCCATTTTAGGGACTTTGCGCTGGCTGTTCCCTCTATCTCAAGCTATCCTCAAGATGAATAATCTTGTCTCCTTCAATTGTTCGCTTGCATGTAATCCTCCCTAGGAAACCTACTCGAGGTGCCCTATTTAAAATTACAGCCAACCCTCTCCTTCCAATCACGACATGCCTTGCTTTCCTAAACAGCACTTTCCAACAGGTGCATAAATTATACACTTTCCATTGTTTATTGTAGGTGTTCCTTTCACTATAATGTAAGCCCCTAGGCTTTTAAGAGCACAGACTTTTTGTCTATTTTGTTTACTGATATATTCCCAACGTTTAAAACAGTGCCTGCACCAGCAGTCGCTCAGCTAGAAACTGGCCAAATGAAAGAACGCACGAATGGATGCTGGGGAGGAAAATAAATTAGAAAAAAAAAAAAAAAAGTAAGGGGCCGCTGAGAGCAAGAAGAGCGCGAGGGAGGCGGAGGAAAAAGCCCTGGTGAGGCAGGAATCCGAGGGGACTCCAGATCCCGGGGAACCTGGCCCCAAAGCCCCGCCCCACCCCTGCCCGCCGTTCCGGGCCCCTGGGAGGAGGTGTATTAAGATTTAAGTGAACCAGGTGGCGGTGTCGGCCTCCTTCCAGCCGCCCGTCGGAGGGTTCGGAGACCCCAGTGGCAGCTTGGAAGCCCGTCAGCTACAGTCCCATCCCACGTTGGCTGGAGACACAGACCTTCCTGCCGATATTCTCCTCTAGAAATGACAGAATAAAGGAATCTATTCTAGCTCCACTTCCTAGTCCTGCAATAATCATTTCCGGTGACTTTCTAGGAAATCATCAACTCGCTGGCTGAGGAGTTCCCTAGAAACCCTCCGCAACCGCAGCCCCAAAAGTGTTATTTCTTGTTTTACGTTCTTCAGAATGCATCTGTTAAACTAGAACCACAATGTCATTATCCCACCTATCAAAATTAAAATAACTCCCGGGTACCATCTAATACTGAGTCCATTTTGAATTTCCCAAATAGATAAAATAAGCTGCTTTTTTGAATCAAGATCTAAAGTCTATGTAATTTATTTGGTTATTTGTCTTAACTCTTTTTAAATTTAGATCTAGAATAGTTCCTCCATCTTTCACTTTCTCCCCCATGGTACACATTTGGTCATTTGTCCTGAATATTCCACATGCTGGCTTGGTCTAAGTCCACCCCCATTTAATCTGTTTCTCTGGCCTTGTATTTGTTAACTAGATGTTAGCTCTAAAGATTTAGAGTTTGGTTTACCTTTATGGGTAAGCATTATTTTTACGTGGTGCTACCTACTTCCTTTTACTTTACATCAGGAGGCATATAAAGTCAGATAATTTCACTCTCTGTGATGCTGAGATTGATCAGTGAATCAGCACTTGCTAGTTGGATCCTTCCAGGTAAAGTTCATCAACCTTTCATCTGGTGGTTTCATCCACTGATGATCTTTGCCTGAATCAAGTATTTTATTGCAAAACCGGGATTTTCTAATTCAGTATTTTTTTTCTCCACATTTAGATTTGGAATTCCTTTTAAAAGAAGGATTTTTATCTCCTTAACCTATCAATTCAGGGTTGTTGGTTATTCTGAAATGTGAGTTCTAACAGAAAAGACAGAATAAATGTTTACCTTTCTATTTAACTGCCAGTTTTCAGGGTAAACAGCCGTGCCTTAGGTGCCATGGCCGCTGTTATTATACATTAACCATTCTTCAAAATAACCATCAATGAGCACTGCCTTCCAGTATTCATACTTTTGTGTAGCTTCTTCCCATATTATACCAGGGTTGCTTTGTGTGACTGATTGAGTATGGCAGAAATGATGTTATGTTACTTCTAATATTAGGTAATAAAAGAAACTGTGGTGTCCATCTTGGCGTCTCTTTTTCTCCCATAGTCTCAGATCACACACTGGGGAAAGCCAGCTGCCATACATTAAGGAGAGACCCAGGTGGTGAGGAACAAAAGCTTTCTGCCAACAGCCATATGAGTGAGTTTAGAAGTGGAACTGTCAGCTCTCTGCCAAGCCTTCAGATGACTGCAGCCTGGGTCAACAAATCGGCTGGAACCTTAAGACAGAACCAGAACCAATTTTTATGCTGCTCTCAGGTTCCTAACTTGTAGAAACTGTGTGAGATAGTATTTGCTGTTTGACTCTAAATTTGGGGGTAGTTTATTATGCAGTAATTGGTAATTAATATTTCTTATTGTTTTCTCTTTTTGAGCATCATTAACTCACAGATTTTAAAAAAAACATTCAAGGAGCTTTTTTTTTTCTTTTTCTTCAAAGGAGATTTTTTAAAAAAATTATTTATTTATTTTCTGGATGCTAATTACTTTACAATATTGTATTGGTTTTGCCATACATTGACATGGATCTGCCACGCGTGTACACGTGTTTCCCATCCTGAACTCTCCTCTCACTTCCCTCTTCATCCCATCCCTCTGCATCCCATCCCAGTGCATCGGCCCTGAGCACCCTGTATCATGCATTGAACCTGGACTGGCGATCTGTTTCACATATGATAATATATATGTTTAATGCTATTCTCTCAAACCACCCTACCCTCGCCCTCTCCCACAGAGTCCAAAAGATTGTTCTATACACCGGTGTCTCTTTTGTTGTCTCACATACAGGGTTATTGTTACCATCTTTCTAAATTCCATATATATGTGTAAGTATACTGTATTGGTGTTTTTTTTTTTTTTTCTGGCTTACTTCACTCTGTATAATAGGCTCCAGTTTCATCCACCTCATTAGAACTGATTCAAATGTATTCTTTTTAATGGCTGAGTAATATTCCATTGTGTATATATACCACAGCTTTCTTATCCATTCATCTGCTGATGGGCATCTAGGTTGCTTCCATGTCCTGGCTATTGTAAACAGTGCTGCGATGAACATTGGGGTACATGTGTCTCTTTTACTTCTAGTTTCCTTGGTGTGTATGCCCAGCTGTGGGATTGATGGGTCATATGGCAGTTCTATTTCCAGTTTTTAAAGGAATCTCCACACTGTTCTCCATAGTGGCTGTACTAGTTTGCATTCCCACCAACAGTGTAAGAGGGTTCCCTTTTCTCCACACGCTCTCCAGCATTTATTGCTTGTAGACTTTTGGATAGCAGCCATTCTGACTGGGTGAAATGGTACCTCATTGTGGTTTTGATTTGCATTTCTCTGATAATGAGTGATGTTGAGCATGTTTTCATGTGTTTGTTAGACATCTGTATGTCTCTTTGGAGAAATGTCTGTTTAGTTCTTTGGCCTATTTTTTGATTGGGTCATTTATTTTTCTGGAATTGAGCTGCAGGAGATGTTTGTATATTTTTGAGATTAGTTGTTTGTCCGTTGCTTTGTTTTCTATTATTTTCTCCCATTCTGAAGGCTGTCTTTTCACCTTGCTTATAGTTTCCTTTGTCGTGCAGAAGCTTTTAATTTTAATTAGGTCCCATTTGTTTATTTGTGCTTTTATTTCCAATAATCTGGGAGGTGGGTCATAGAGGATCCTGCTGTGATTTATGTTGGAGAGTGTTTTGCCTATGTCTTCCTCTAGGAGTTTTATAGTTTCTGCTCTTACGTTTAGATCTTTAATCCATTTTGAGTTTATTTTTGTCAAATAAGTCTTAACTGCAGTCATTATTAATTTTTCTTTTTGATGTTTAAGTGATTCCATCTTTGGCCAGTGGGAGTCCCTTTGTTTTGTTTCCTGTGTTCTTTTCATCTAACTCTGAATCTTTGATAGTTTTTTTTTTTTTTTTAGTTCTGGCAGGACAAGATATTTCAGGATCATTTTCTATATTTCCTGCTCCAGACCTGGAATTAGCCATTTCTCCAAGGAGTCTTGGTTCCTTTCAGGGATGAGTGATTGCATAGCTTTGTGAATGGTTCTAACTTCTTTTACAGCTTATCAAAATCAAATAAAATTAACTTCATTATGAGATTGAATTCAGACTAAATTGCTTGGTAACTGGATACATGAGAACCTAAGCAAGGTCCATGTTTCCCAAATGAGACAATATACGGAAATCACTTAACACATTACCTGGCATCAAATTTCATGATTCAAACAATAGAACTGCAAGTCTGAAAGAGACCCTAGTTTTGACCGAGTACAATTCATTCATTCACTCTTGAGAAACCTGAGGCCCAAGAGATTAAAATTCTGTCTAAAACTACAAAGGAGGATAAAATTAGAAAAGAAACTAATGACTCCAGAGTCCTGGATCTCATACTGGGGTTATTTTGATAAAAAGCAGTCTTCCAGACCTATTGGCACTGCTATCTATTCAAAAATAAAAGAGATTTGAAAGCACTTGGCACATTAGTTATAAAACAATGTTATGGAAAGTTCATCAGTCTTATGTTTTGAAGACCTGATTCCTGGCTCTGCCACTCACTAGCTTGATATTTTGGGAAAGTCATTTAACTGCTTTGCATTTCAGTTGCTGCATCTGTAAAACTGTAATAAATTCTTTAATCTCAGCTCATTGTAAGGATAGGGTTTCCCTGGTGGCTCAGTGGTAAAGAATCCGCCTACCAATGCAGGAGATGCTGGTTCATACATGGAGAAGGAAATGGCAACCCATTCCAGTATTCTTGCCTGGAAAATCCCATGGACAGAGGAGCCTGGTGGGCTATAGTCCATGGGGTTGCAAAAAAGTTGAACTACTAAACAACAACAACACTGTGAGGATGAAAATACAATATATTATATGTGAAAGTGCATAGCTCATAATTGCTAAATAACGATCATCATATTAAAAATTTTCTTCAGTTCTCCAATTTAATACAAATGTATCCTTCTCTTCTGAAGGAAATTGAGTTTTGATTAGACTGATCCCTAAGTACCTAATTCTGAAATTGAGTTCAGGGAATATGCACAAAGGCATTGAGCAAGAGTCTGCAGGAAAGATGTAATACATAGTCACTCACTGTCAGGGGACGTTCAACATTAGGGAATCCACACATTGTTTTCTTCTTCTGTGTGCTGTTTCTCAAGGGCCCTCTGTTCCTTATTAGTTCCTGGAAAACAGGAACAGGCAGAGTTGCACGCAGTTCTCAGGACTGAGGTCATGAGACAGAGCGCATGTGTGGATTCCCTTCAATGCCCTTTTACTTTAATGTAATCTATTCAGTCACGTCCCTCTTACTCAGGATATGGATTATCTTCTGGCCCTGTGATAATTGTTCTTCACCTAGTTTTGTTTTTGCTCAACTTTATTTTTGCTGCCTAAAGCTTCCTTGTATGGATATATATAAAGCACACACTGCTAAATATAAAGTACTCTTGTTTCACTTGAGACTTGGGTCCCCTGCATCCTTCTTTCTGTCGACTCCACTCCCTGGATCCTGGTCTATAAAGACCGTGACAAGTGGTGCCCAAACAGGGACCTGGTGAAAGCCCTTGGCAGGCGGACGGAGTGACTGTTAGGACCTACAGAGGTCAGTAAGTGCGAGGTTATGGGACAAATGGCTGGAAAGCCCCACCACTTTTCTACTTAACTTCATCATTTATTTAAGGTTCAGGGACTTTCGGTTTCATGTCAATGAATAGAGGCTTGTCTCCAAACGGTGGTTGAACGTATTCCCTGGTTTCCCGATGAAGGCAATTTCGATTTCAATGGACAATGTTGTTTCACGATGTGGCCTGAGATCGTGCCAATTCCAGTGCTCGAGCTGGCACTCCCCAAAACCAAATTACTTTTGAAATTTTAACCGGTACAGGGCAATTTGATGTGGTGAAAGCTCAAATACAATGCCTTCCTTTGTTGCATGAGCAATTGAAAGAAGTTGCCCTTGAAGCTTGGGATCGAATTACTCTTCAAGGGGAACCTAAAGGTAGCTACACTAAGACATTACAAGGGCCTAATGAAGCCTATGCTGATTTTTTAGCTAGACTGAAGTTGCTATTTCCCATAGTGTAATCAGACAGAAATGCCGAGCCTATGTGGACAGAGCAATGGCCCCTTACAAAAGCCCCTTAGAGGCTACTAAGGAACTTATAGATACACAATTGAAGTTAAAACATATTGAGGAATCTTATTCCCCTTGGAATTCTCCCATTTTGGGGATAAAAAAGAAATCTGGCAAATGGTGTCTCTTAACAGACCTTAGAAAAGTTAATGCATCTATGAAACCTATGGGTACATTGCAACCAGGAGTTCCATCACCTACCACTATTCCTCAAAACTGGCATATTATTATTACAGATTTACAAGATTGCTTTTTTACTATACCCTTGTACCCTCTAGACTGAGAGATTTGCTTTCTCTCTTCCTTATCCTAATCATATTGGGCCTCATAAACGGTGTCAATGAACCATGTTGCCTCAAGGAATGATGAATTCTCCCACCATGTGTCAATATTATGTAGCCAAAGCCCTTGAAGCTGGTTTTAGAAAAGGCAGAGGAACCAGAGATCAAATTGCCAACATCCGCTGGATCATGGGAAACACAAGAGAGTTCCAGAAAAACATCTATTTCTGCTTTATTGACTATGCCAAAGCCTTTGACCGTGCAGATCACAATAAACTGTGGAAAATTCTGAAAGAGATGGGAATACCAGACCACCTGACCTGCCTCTTGAGAAATCTGTATGCAGGTCAGGAAGCAACAGTTAGAACTGGACATGGAACAACAAACTGGTTCCAAATCAGGAAAGGAGTACGTCAAAGCTGTATATTGTCACCCTGCTTATNAACATCCGCTGGATCATGGAAAAAGCAAGAGAGTTCCAGAAAAACATCTATTTCTGCTTTATTGACTATGCCAAAGCCTTTGACTGTGTGGACACTGTGGAAAATTCTGAAAGAGATGGGAATACCAGACCACCTAACCTGCCTCTTGAGAAATCTGTATGCAGGTCAGGAAGCAACAGTTAGAACTGGACATGGAACAACAGACTGGTTCCAAATAGGAAAAGGAGTATGTCAAGGCTGTATATTGTCACCCTGCTTATTGAACTTCTGTGCAGAGCACATCATGAGAAACGCTGGACTGGAGGAAACACAAGCTGGAATCAAGATTGGCGGGAGAAATATCAATCACCTCAGATATGCGGATGACACCACCCTTATGGCAGAAAGTGAAGAGGAGCTAAAAAGCCTCTTGTTAAAAGTGAAAGTGGAGAGTGAAAAAGTTGGCTTAAAGCTCAACATCAGAAAACGAAGATCATGGCATCTGGTCCCATCACTTCATGGGAAATAGATGGGGAAACAGTGGAAACAGTGTCAGACTTTATTTTCTTGGGCTCCAAAATCACTGCAGATGGTGACTGCAGCCATGAAATTAAAAGACACTTACTCCTTGGAAGAAAAGTTATGACCAACCTAGATAGCATATTCAAAAGCAGAGACATTGCTTTGTCAACTAAGGTCCATCTAGTCAAGGCTATGGTTTTTCCTGTGGTCATGTATGGATGTGAGAGCTGGACTGTGAAGAAGGCTGAGTGCCGAAGAATTGATGCTTTTGAACTGTAGTGTTGGAGAAGACTCTTGAGAGTCCCTTGGACTGCAAAGAGATCCAACCAGTCCATTCTGAAGGAGACCAGCCCTGGGATTTCTTTGGAAGGAATGATGCTAAAGCTGAAGCTCCATTTCTTTGGCCACCTCATGCAAAGAGTTGGCTCATTGGAAAAGACTTTGATGCTGGAAGGGATTGGGGGCAGGAGGAGAAGGGGACGACCGAGGATGAGATGGCTGGATGGCATCACGGACTCGATGGACGTGAGTCTGAGTGAACTCCGGGAGCTGGTGATGGACAGGGAGGCCTGGCATGCTGCAATTCATGGGGTTGCAAAGAGTCAGCCACGACTGAGCGACTGAACTGAACTGAACTGAATGCATATATATAGAATTTAGAAACATGGTAACGATGACCCTATATGCAAGACAGCAAACACAGAGATAAACAGACTTTTGGACTCTGTGGGAGAAGGCGGGGGTGGGATGATTTGAGAAAATAGCATTGAGACATGTATATTATCATATGTGAAATAGATCACCAGTCCAGGTTTGATGAATGAGACAGGGTGCTCAAGGCTGGTGCACTGGGATGACCCTGAGGGATGAGATGGGGAAGAGGTGGGAGGAAGGATTCAGGATGGGGGACACATGTACACCCACGGCTGATTCATGTCAATGTATGGCAAAAACCAATACAATATTGTAAAGTAATTAGCCTCGAATTAGAATAAATAAATTAATTTAGAAAAAGAAAAAGTCAAGCCACATGCTGAAATAAAATACATGTTAATCATGTATCTGACTAAACACTCATTTCCAGACTATATAAAACATTTTATAACTCAAAAATTAGTAAACAACTCAATTAAAAGAAATGAACAAAATATATTTAAAAGACACTTCACTTCTACTATATCTGGATGGCAAACAAGAACATAAAAAGATGGTCAACATCATTAGTCATTGAAAAGTGAAAGTTGTTCAGTTGTGTCCAGCTCCTTGCGACTCCCTGAACTGTAGCCAGCCAGGTTCCTCTGTCCACAGAGTTCTCCAGGCAAGAATACTGAAGTGGCTTGCCATTTCCTTCCCAACCCAGGGATTGAATCTGCATCTCCTGCATAGCAGGCAGGCTCTTTACCATCTGAGCTATCAGGGAAGCCGTTAGAGAAATGCAAATTAAAACCACAATGAGCTATGATTCCATACTTATTACAATGGCTAAATTTTTTAGTGAACACATTCAGATGCTGACAAAGATGTAGAACAACTGAAACTCTCACACATGTGATAAGAATGCAACTGGTACTCCACTTTGGAAAAGTTTGGCAGTTTCTCACAAAGTTAAACACATGTACACTTAGCAGGAGAATGAAAAATCTGGCTTAAAAACAAACATTCAAGAAACTAAGATCATGACATCCAATCCCATCACTTCATGGCAAATAGATGGGGAAACAATGGAAACAGTGCCAGACTTTACTTTTTTGGGCTCCAGAATCACTGCAGATGGTGACTGCAGCCACGAAATTAAAAGACACTTGCTCCCTGGAAGAAAAGCTATGACCAACCTAGACAGCATATTAAAAAGCAGAGACATTATATTGCCAACAAATGTCCATCTAGTCAAAGCTATGATTTTTCCAGGATTCATGTATGGATGTGAGAGTTGAACCATAAAGAAAGCTGAGTGCTGAAGAATTGGATGTTTGTGAACTGTGGTATTGGAGAAAACTCTCGAGAGTCCCTTGGACTGCAAGGAGATCAAACCAGACAATCCTAAAGGAACTCAGTCCTGAATATTCATTGGAAGGACTGATGCTGAAGCTGAAGCTCCAATACTTTGGCCACCTGATGTGAAGAACTGAGTCATTGGAAAAGATCCTGATGCTGGGGAAGATTGAAGGCAGGAGGAGAAGAGGATGACAGAGGATGAGATGATTGGATGGCATTACATAATTGATGGACATGAGTTTGAGTAGGCTCCGGGAGTTGGTGAAGGACAGGGAGGGCTGTCATGCTGCAGTCCATGGGGTCACAAAGAGTCGGACACGACTGAGGGACTGAACTGATACTGATACACTTAGCATATCTAAGAAAGTCCACTTCTGGAGAAATAAAAGCTTACGTTCACACAATGTCCTGTCCATGAACATTTATAGTAGCTTTATTCATAATCACCACACATCAGAAAATACTTCAATGTTCTTCCCTTTGGTAAACGTATAATCACACTTCCTCACCTTTACAGGCAGAAACAGTACTCAGGAAGCAAAAGGAATGAGCTCGTGATGTGTGCAATACCATCCAGGGTCTCAAAGGCGGTATGCTTGTTCGGAGTGAAGGCAGACTCAGAAACCCGCACAGTCACTGTCACATGGCCTGCTGGATAAGGCAAAATTACAGAGACAGAAAGCAGGCCAGTTGGTGACAGAACTTGGGGTGGGGGAAAAGGAATTTGGGGGGTGATGGAATTTAATTGTATCAGTGATTACATGACTATGAATTCATGAAGATTCATAGAGATGTACACTAAAAAGAGTGAATTCTACTGTACAGAAAAAAAATTCAAGTGAATAAAAACACATTATACATATGCACATACACACTCACACAGGAATATTATTCAGCCTCAAGGAAGGAAATCCTGCCATTTGTGACGACATGGTTGAACCCAGAGGGCATTATGTTATGTGAAATAAACCAGTCTCAAAAGACAAATTCTAATAATTGCACTTACCTGAGGAATCTAAAATAGTGAACCTCATGGAAGCAGAGAGTAGAATGGTGACTGTCAGGGACTGGGAGAGGAGAAAATGAAGTAGTAATAACCAAAGGATGAGTTCATGCATGCTAAGTCACTTCAGACTCTCTGTGACCCCATGGACTGTAGCTCTCCAGGCTCCTCTGTCCATGGAATTCTCCAGGCAAGAATACTGGAATGGGTAGCCATTCCCTTCTCCAGGGGACCTTCCTGATCCAGGGATCAAACCCAGGTCTCCTGCATTGCACGCAGACTCTTTACCATCTGAGCCCCCAGGGAAACCAATCGAAGGGTACAAAGTTTCAGTTATGCAAGCTGAGTAAGTCATAGAGGTTCACTACACAGCATAGTGGCTAGAGTAACTCTGCATCATAGACTCAGAAATTTGCAAAGAGGGTAGATCTTGCTCTTATTACACACAAAAATAATAATTAAAAGTATGGGAGAAAACCTTTCAAGATGATATATAAGTTTATGGCATAGATCATGGTGATGATTTCACACGGGTAGATTCATCTCCAAACACCTCACGTTTTATATATTAACTATATACAGGTTTTGTATGTTACCATAGCTCAATAAAATGGTTTAAAAATGAAAACAAAGTCTGAATCTGTGCTTGGAAATGTCTCTGGAACTTAGTTACGATTTATTACAATTGGCTATTACAGATGTATGGATGGGTGTACTAATGATATTCACCTTGTATTTGACCCATGAAGCAGATTACAAGCTATTTTCCAACTCAGTCGTTACAAATTAACTGAGATACCCTGACTACAGACAAAGCCCTGACTTTCTACCAAGAAACTCCTTGGACCGGTCAACAAGTTTTGTACCTCTCAGGCCACCATTTGCTTTTCATTAACCAGAACATTCCCAAAGGAGAGACTACATTTTCTGATTCAGCATCAAAAACAGAACAGAACAGTGGTCACCAAAGAAATATTTCCTATACAACAAGGCAGCCCAGAAATGCTGGAAGCGGAATTGAGCATGTCTCAAAGCAGCTGGGTTTCACACGGACATAGCACAGCACAGACAACAGCACCCAGAGAAACAAGCATGAAACATCCACGACTTACGTGTAACTTCCCCAAGCTTTTTAAAATGTCCAGCTCTTCCAGTTCTGTTTTAGGGTGAAGTGTGAACTCTGAGATGGGCATGAACTCTGCGTGTTATTCATTCACACTCCCTGGCACATGTTGTCATGGAAAGTTTGTTGAATTAAAGAAAGCATGGATAAATACGAACGGTAAAGAAAGCCTGATGTTTCTAACCATCCCCATGTGCTGAGGCCACAGGTCGGGGCACCCAGGCTCCGGACCTGGCCCTGTGCCTGCAGCTGGGTGCCCCTGAGGTTGTGGCCAGAGTGAGCATGCAGGGGTCGGGAGCAGCTGGCCACACAGGTTCACTGCTGGAGGAATCAGTCTACGCAGCCAGGACCAGTTCCCGTACAGAGCTTTTGGAACCATCTCTGAAATACACCCCCTTTTCCATCCTGAGGCAAATCCATGAATTTCCAAACTTTTCAAGGAGATGGTAGGAGGTGAGGCTCACTGAGGTCCTGGAAGGGTGGTGAGTGTCCTGAAGCCCTACCTGCATAGGACCAAGTGGGAGGTTGTGAAGGGTGTGCGTGTCCACAGGGAGACGGTGAGAAGGCAGAGTGCTCATAAATCTGGGAGTCACAAGAGGGAGCTGGGATGGGTACCCACAGGGTCACCTTCACACGAGGGAGAGGCAAGAATGTGTTTTTCCTGAACTTGACTAAACCTTTGAGGATAACAAACCCAGCTTCTCCCACTCGGGCCTCAACAGCAGCCAGCACAGTGCTAAGTGGCTAACAAAGGCTTCACACAAATCCCTGATAAATTGAACTAAATGAGAACCTGGTGCTGAATGAAGCCAAATTCATCAACTGAAGCAAAAACTGGGGTGGAAAACACTGACGTAATTCAAAGTATCATTTCTCCTCTATTCTGACCACGCAGTATGGGGCCCTGAGAGAAGTTCAGTTTTTTTGTGAGCAGTCAAAACTAAGAAACATAGGGAATTCCCTGGTGGTCCAGTGGTTAGGACTCCATGCTTCCACGGCAGGGGGCGTGGGTTCGATCCGTTGTTGGGGAACTAAGATTCCACAAGCCATGTAGCACAGAAAGAGTGAAAAGTGACAGTGTTACTCAGTCATGTCCAACCCTTTGCGACCCCATGGACTGTAGCCCGACAGGCTTCTCTGTTCATGGAATTCTCCAGGCAAGAATACTGGAGTGGTAGCGTTTCCTTCTCGAGGGGATCTTTCCCACCCAGGGATCAAACTCAGATCTCCTGCACTGAGGTGGATTCTCTACCACTGAGCCAACACGAGAGACATTTACAGGAATGAGACCATGTAGTGTGGAGACGGTAAGCAGGTTTGAACTTGACTACTGGTTCTACTCAATTGAGAACACTGTTGAGAGGTCAGTGTTGACAGAGATGAAGCTCCTTCTGCCTTGATCAACCAGCAATGTCTGTCAGGACCAGGGAAATAGGACTGGGACCATGTGCTCACCCCTGCCACTCCTCCTGGTGGAAGAGATGGGCCTGTACCTCGGCATGTGAATTTGGCAGGGAGTTCTGCTTTCTGGGTCTCCATTTCCTTGACAATGTAATAGTTCAAACGAGATGTCCTTGAAAGTCTCTACCAGCTCCAGGAAGAGAAGGGAGTATGAAGGTCCTTTCTATTTAATGAACGCTCTAAAAATCATCCTTAACTAATTTTTGCTGATGATGTCATAATGTACTAAAAATAACGAACAATTGTGAAAGAGCATTATCACTTCCTAGAGCGGATGGGTGCTTCTAACTTGTCTCTGCAGATCTGCCTTCTTCCTTTCTTCAGCCTCCTCTCTGCAGCAGGGGCTGACTTGTTTCACCTTCATCAACCAGCCTCTTTGCCACCTGGCTTCCCGGTGGGTTTGGGTAATGAGGACCCTGGCAGGAAACAGGAGGGAAAGTGAGAGGAAGGGGGAAGATTAAGGGAGGGAGAAGAGTGAGCAGCAGGAAACCCAGGCTCCCTCCCTGCAGGGTTGCTTTGTCCCTTGAGGAAGGTCATCACTTCTCGAAAGCTGGACTTGTCTGCCAGACTCTTCTGGATTCTGCTAACCAGTCCTCCCTTCAGTCCTCCAAGTTCAGGATGGTAACAGCCCACTGACGCAGTGTTCCCTGTGGTCCCCACCTGCACCCACATAAACAGTTCCTTTCTTGAGTTCACTTCAGTTCGGTCACTCAGTCATGTCTGACTCTTTTTGACCCCATGAATCGCAGCACGCCAGGCCTCCCTGTCCATCACCAACTCCTGGAGTTTACCCAAACTCATGTCCATCGAGTCGGTGATGCCATCCAACCATCTCATCCTCGGTTGTCCCCTTCTCCTCCTGCCCCCAATCCCTCCCAGCATCAGTCTTTTCCAATAAGTCAACTCTTCCCATGAGGTGGCCAAAGTATTGGAGTTTCACCTTCAGCATCAGTCCTTCCAGTGAACACCCAGAGCTGATCTCCTTTAGGATAGACTGGTTGGATCTCCTTGCAGTCCAAGGGACTCTCAAGAGTCTTCTCCAACACCACAGTTCAAAAGCATCAATTCTTTGGTGCTAGCTTTCTTCATAGTCCAACTCTCACATCCACACATGACCACTGTAAAAACCATAGCCTTGACTAGACAAACCTTTGTTGGCAAAGTAATGTCTCTGCTTTTTAATATGCTATCTAGGTTGGTCATAACTTTTCTTCCAAGGAGTAAGCGTCTTTCAATTTTATGGCTGCAATCACCACCTGCAGTGATTTTGGAGCCCAGAAAAATAAAGTCTGACACTGTTTCCACTGTTTCCCCATCTATTTCCCATGAAGTGATGGGACCAGATGCCATGAAAAAGTCAAAGCATTAGTCACTCAGTCATGTCTGACTCTTTGCAACCTCATAGACTGTAAGCCTGCCAGGCTCCTTGGACCATAGCATTTTCCAGGCAAGAATATTGGAGTAGGTTGCCATTCCCTTCTCCAGGGGACCCTCCTGACTCAGGGATCGAACCTGTATCTCTTATGTCTCCTGCATTGGCAGGCAGATTTCTTACCATCTGAGCCACCAGGGATGCCCTAAACCTCCTTTAATTATCCTAATTTGAAGGTGACATCTGTTTACTGGTAGGATGTGGATCCATCATCTCAGAGTCTTTTACAAGTTAATAAATAATAAATGTTGCTTAATTAATGAACTGTGTATAAGGTCTATATCTTCTAAGACCTTATAGCCTTTGAAGAAGTATCATCTTTGAAGAAATGGGACAAAGGTTGCAGACAGTAAGGACAGAGAAGAATTGTGGAGCAGAAACCAGGGTTTCTGATTGAGAGTAAATATCTGGACCCAACGGAAGGATGTGATACCTGTAGACCAGCATGGCTCTTCCAGCATCTCTCTTGCTCTCTAAGCCTCTCTCTTAGTATCACTGTTAAAAATCTTTACTGTTTTATTCTCCCTTATCTAGTTAGCTAGCTAGCTAGCTTTCCACCTACCTAGCTACCTATCAACTAGCTCCCTAGGGATAATCTGAGGGATGCATTTCAACTGTCCCTTTCATCTCCCTCTAGTTCCAGCACCATTCTTGTCCAATAAGACTTACAGGGTAGCCAACCTTGCTTCTTCACAAAGCTGCTATTCTCAGAAAGGGAGAGTGCACAGAAGTGTAAATTGTAGGTTCTCTTATGGGTCCTGGCCTCAGTACAAGGGGACTACAAAGACATCAAAGACAGCCAGACAGGAACAGGAGGGCAAGACATCAACACAGGGACCAACTTAAAAATCTTTCTCACCACTCTTTTCCTGGCCTGAGACACTGATCCCAGGCTACCTGGTGTCAGCTAGCCTTCTGGAAGACCGGGGAAGGAGTCTACTTCTTGGGGACGCTCTTTACATGAGCTGTTTCTCTCATGCTCAGTTTTGTTTTGTTTTGTTTTTGGGAGGGGGGGCCCAACTACATGTTCTCTTGCTATCAGACAGAAAGAAAATAAACATAGTAACCTTGAGTTACCAAACTTTTACATTCTAGGCTCTAAGTTACAATGACCAGCAATCTCGTCTCCAATTTCTGAATGGAAAAAAAAAATCGCAAAAGCCAAAAACATTGTCATAGAATTGGAAATAAGCTAACAGAAGAAACTGTCAGAACTGGATGGATTTCTCCATGCCAATGGGACTTCCTTGAGAAAATGACCCTGGCCTCAAAGTCTCTGGAATAAAGTGAACAAGGCCAGCAGACTGAACGAAGTGCACTCGGAGGAGAGCAGCAGAGTGTGCATTCAGCTGTTCATTTCCTCATTCATCTTGCATTCAAGTCATTTTTTGGACACCTGCTACGGGCCAGGCTCTGGGTTAGAGGGCAGGAGGTAACAGTAGGTGAAATAACAGATGTCGCCTTGTTACAAACCAAACTTGAGTCTGCCTGGTCATGCACAGCAAAGCCACCCTACTGACACTGAGTTGTGCTGAAAGAAAGTGAAGTATTTATTACAGGCGCCAAACAAGGAATCCAGGCAGCTCATGCTCAAAAGACCCAAACTCCCTGAAGGCTTTCAGGGGAAGGTTTTTAAAGACAAGGTGAGAGTGGGGGGTCGTGGGGGTGTGTGATCAGCTTGTGGGTGTGTTCTGATTATTTGGTGATAACTTATTTGGGAGTCAACATCATCAACTCTCTGGTTCCAATCAGTCTGGGGTTATCAACATGTTTGTGAGCAGCATGTAGTTAACTTCTCCTACCTGGTAGGAGTTTCAGTATTGGAAAATAGCTCACAGGATATCGCTCAGAATATTATCTATAACCCTTGAGGAGGAACTAAAAGTTCCTTGACTTTGTTTAATAGCTAAACTATTATTTTTTTGTCTGTTTCCTTTTCTGCGTTTTATCACTTCCTTGATTAAATTTATCCTTTGACTAAAATTCTTCTACAGACAAAAGGTAGACAGAGGATATGGGGGTGGGGGTGAGAGGGTGTCTGTTCTGGGAAATTCCCATAGGGTCCTGCCTAGCCTCTGCCTTCATGAAACTTACGTTTCAGGGAGTAGTGGAAATTGCTATGGCAAAGTTCTAGAAAAGATAGCCACCGATTACTTTTTCTGTTGGAGAGGAGATTTCAGCTAATCATGAGGTAAATACCTTATGTTCTGGGAAAATTGCAAAAGGACGCTTTGCCACCGAAACATAAAGTCAGTTGCCAGCCACTCTTGGGAGGAGAGGTGAGGCCTGGCTGGGTGATTCTGGGTGACAGAACTGTGGCTGTTGTCCCCCCTATTGACATCTGGAGCTTGAAAATGGGTGATCAGTCAGATGGGTAAACTTGGATTGGGATCAGTGGTCTCTTGGATGGGACAGGATCAAGACCCCATCCTTCATGGTGTCAAAATTTTAACAACATAAGGAGCCAACTTAGGTTAGTTCTACTGAGTTCAAAGATCAGAAAATGAGTGTTATTTTATTATTGCTTTTAAGAGTCAAATCTGAGAGCCCATGTGTCAAGGTAGAAACCCTTCAGTCTCAAGCGTTCTTGGTGCTACTCCCAGGCCCACCCCACTTCTCTCTGGCCATTGAGGAACTCCTTTGCTGCTTTAGGTCCCTACTTGCCCATTACACAGCCATCTGTTCTACTTATTCCATTCATTTCCACCAGCTGCAGCTGGTTGCTGGCCCGTGTGTTTCCCATCTGCTCCGCTAGGACACTGTCTCCACCAGGGAAGGGATCGTGTGTATTCGCATCACCCTGCAGCCCAGAAGAGGGTCTAGAAGGACGTCCGGAGCATATTTTGGATTCATTTAACATCTGCTGAGTGAAATGAGAGGTGTGATTATCACAGTGTCCACTGCCCAGGCCTCTCTGGCCCCAGCAGGCAAACACCCTCTTGCTCCCCACTCTGTGGGGACGGGCTCAGATAGGAT
>SJXQ01000694.1:173162-202088 GCA_006408695.1 Aepyceros melampus | reverse complement strand
GTGTGTGTGTGTGTGTGTGTGTGGCTGAGGGGAGTGTGTGTGTGTGTGTGTGTGTGGCTGAGGGGAGTGTGTGTGTGTGTGTGTGTGTGTGTGTGTGTGTGGCCAGAGTGTGGCCGTGTGAGAAACGCTCGCGAGTGAGGAGCGGGAGGGGATGGCGGGATTCACTCAGGCCCTCAGCGCAAAGCCAGCGTGGAGGGAGTGGCTGAGGGGAACGTGCGCGCGCGCGTGCACATCCTCAGGCATGACATGGCTGATGGGAAATTTTTTTAATTTAGATTTTAAAAAGTTAAGATGAGGAAGGCTACAGCGCATCTTCCAAAAGGGAGACACTGCAGTTACAGGAGCTCAGAGCGCCGGCCCTGGACCCGAGGGGGCGGCCCCGTGTGAAGACGGCGGAGTGGGCAAGGACGCGCGCGTGGAGACCTGCCGTCCTGCGACCATCTGCTCCGTGAGGTGAGGCGGGGTCTCCTGAGAAAGGAGGGGAAGTGGATGGAGGTGATTGGTGACAGGGAGTGTTCCGTGGGGACCGTGGGGATAGTCTGATAAACCGCGTGGACAACCACAGGGAGCTGGGAACAATGGAAAAATTGATCTACAGCACCAGTTCGGATATGGTTCCTTAAACTGTAAAAAGAAAGATTTGGACTAAACTAAGCCTATAGTTCTCCATGGGTTTAAACACTCTCTGCTTAAACATTCTGAGTTTAAACACTTTTCCTCTTGGTTGAGCTAGGTAACAAAGCTACAGGTGATCCTAACTCATGAGCCCTGCATTTCAAGTCATGCTATTTCCTGCAGGAGACAAGAAAGTATAAAGTTTAAACCTTCATGCCAAGAAGAATTTTCGGAAATATATTTTTGAATGTAGGGGAGACTTTCACAAGGCAGAGCTCTGAGAAATGAGAATCTTCTTTTTTGTTCCAAGCCTATAGTTCTCCATGGGTTTAAACACTCTCTGCTTAAACATTCTGAGTTTAAACACTTTTCCTCTTGGTTGAGCTAGGTAACAAAGCTACAGGTGATCCTAACTCATGAGCCCTGCATTTCAAGTCATGCTATTTCCTGCAGGAGACAAGAAAGTATAAAGTTTAAACCTTCATGCCAAGAAGAATTTTCGGAAATATATTTTTGAATGTAGGGGAGACTTTCACAAGGCAGAGCTCTGAGAAATGAGAATCTTCTTTTTTGTTCCAAGGTTTTCTATACTTCAGAAGCATTATCGTTGTTTATTAGGTCTCTTTTCACAGCCCAAGTTGAAAAATACCATTATGAAGAGAAAAACTTCAGAGTCGTCTAGCCCTGTTCCTCTACAGTGGTCTGCAACTTTTGCCTTTCCTTAATTGAATATTGAGAAATCTGAAAAAGCACAGCTGGAAGAAAATAGGTTTTTATCTCTTTATTAACTTTAGATGTTTTTCACAGGAAGAAAAAGAGATTGTTGGCAGAAAATAATGAAAACACAAGGGCTGTGGTGAGTACTGGAAGAACTGCTTCTGAGACGATAAAGGTGAAATGCAGATAAGGGACGTCAGAATGCAGCCTATTTGCTTTTTTATTTAAAGATAATTGTGTTTCCATTCCATTCCTATCCATCCTAGCTATGAAACAAACTGTCAACCCAGAGATCTGGAAGCTCCAGTTAAATAATGTAAACTTAATGACTTCGGTCCCTTTTAAGTATCTAATGCATGCTACAGATGATTGCACTGTCATTTTATGACTGGGAGGTACAAAATAATAAGTCCATTTTTAAGAGAAGTGGCCTTAACAGAACTAGTATTTTTAATTTTAGTGTCCATAGTATTGGAGTAGAGGAAATTGCTAAAGACAACTGGATGTAGAAGTGTGTATACATTTAGTCATCTCAAGCACTAAATCACCTAGGATACTTCTTTTAATGAAGTTAAATAATGTAAACTTAATGACTTCGGTCCCTTTTAAGTATCTAATGCATGCTACAGATGATTGCACTGTCATTTTATGACTGGGAGGTACAAAATAATAAGTCCATTTTTAAGAGAAGTGGCCTTAACAGAACTAGTATTTTTAATTTTAGTGTCCATAGTATTGGAGTAGAGGAAATTGCTAAAGACAACTGGATGTAGAAGTGTGTATACATTTAGTCATCTCAAGCACTAAATCACCTAGGATACTTCTTTTAATGTTACCTGTTAACAGAACCAGAGTTTCCAACCATAACTGGGAACTGTATAATAGTCATACTGTTAATAGACGAGAAAGGAAGTTCTTGAGCCATCTCTGTGCCATGCAGTCCACTAAAACCACTGCTACTGCTACTGCTAAGTCGCTTCAGTCGTGTCCAACTCTGTGCGATCCCATAGATGGCAGCCCACCAGGCTCCCCCATCCCTGGGATTCTCCAGGCAAGAACACACAGAGAGGGCTGCCACAATGTCAAATATTTCATCCATTTTAAGATACATTTTCTCACACTTTAACATGTATCAAATCAAAATGCATATTAGGGAGTGAACCTGTTTATTAGGCAGTGTTTTATTCTTTTCTTTCAGCATAAAATAATGTTACATTTTCATGGTCAGGATGAATGGTAGGTTACTAATGATTTTGCTGTCTCATATAGTAAGAACCATTCATAAGAGAGCATTACTTATTTCACGGAATGAACCGAACAGATAAAGAATTAAACTCAGCATATGTTTTCTCCTAGTACTTAAGGATACTAATGACAAACCACACAATAGAGACCACAACACAATATTCTGTGGCAAGCTGAATATGGCTTCCTATAGAAGTCCACGTTCTGAACCCCCAGAATTTGTACTATTTATTTTACCTATCAAAAGGAACTTTGCAGGTGTGATTAAATTAAGGATGTACTCTGTGGTGTTGGAGAAGACTCTTGAGAGTCCCTTGGACTGCAAGGAGATCCAACCAGTCCATTTTAAAGGAGATCAGTCCTGGATGTTCACTGAAAGGACTGATGCTAAAGCTGAAACTCAAA
Source organism: Aepyceros melampus (assembly GCA_006408695.1). Classification (NCBI taxonomy): domain Eukaryota; kingdom Metazoa; phylum Chordata; class Mammalia; order Artiodactyla; family Bovidae; genus Aepyceros; species Aepyceros melampus. Next base: position 199,106 of record SJXQ01000694.1, on the reverse strand, counting down.
TACTTTGGCCTCCTCATGCAAAGAGATGACACATTGGAAAAGACTCTTATGCTGGGAGGGATTGAGGGCAGGAGGAAAAGGGGACGACCGAGGATGAGATGGCTGGATGGCATCACAGACTCGATGGACGTGAGTCTGAGTGAACTCCGGGAGTTGGTGATGGACAGGGAGGCCTGGTATGCTGTAGTTCATGGGGTCGCATAGAGTTGGACACGACTGAGCAACTGAACTGAACTGAACTGAATGGGAAGATTGGGCTTCCCTGATGGCTTAGATGGTACAGAATCTGCCTGTAATGCAGAAGGCAGGGTTCCATCCCTGTGTCAGAAAGATCCCCTGGAGAAGGAACAGCTACCCATTCCAGTATTCTTGCCTGGAGAATTCCATGAACAGAGGAAGCTGGTTGGCTATAGTCCATAGGGTCATTAAGAACTGGACATGACTGAGCGACTAAGCACATATCATGACAGAGAGATTATCCCAGACCATCTGGGTGGGTCCAATGTAATCATAAGCGTCTTTATAACAGGGAGGCTGAAGGATTAGTCATTAATAGAGACACACACTTAAAGCATGGAAGAAAAGGTTAGCGGGGAAACCAGCTCAATATTGTAAAGCAATTATCTTCCAATTAAAAAAATTTTTTTAGAGAAAAGGTTAGAGGGATGTTCCTTGAAACTGGATGAAGGGCCCATAAGCCAAAGAATGAAACAATCCTTTAGAGGTTGGAAAGGACAAGAGAACAGATTTTCCTCTCAAGTTTTCAGAAGGAACATAGCTCTACTGACACTTTGATTTATCCTGTTAGACTCATTTCAGATCTCTGACCTCCAGAACTGTAAGGGAAATAAATTTGCACTGTTTTTAAGCCTCTAACCTTATGTTTCTATAATTTTTTTATAGCAGCGGTAGGAAATTGATACAATCTTCCATAAGAACTATCCTCTGAAAAATACAAACTATGTTTGCAGTACTTCCGATTAGTCTCAAATACATGCACATATTAGCAATTTTATTCTTATTTTATAAAAAGAGGCAGAGCTCAAAAAAGATGAAACAATGAATGAATAGAAAGATGAATAGATGAGTAAGTACATAATAAAGCAAAAATAGCAACATGCTAAGTGTAGAATCTGAAAGTAGATATATGATTGCTTATTGAACATCTTTTCTTTTAATGTTTCTAAAATTTTATTGGAAGGGGGAAATGATGCATATTTGACAACCCTGAAATAGAGCTGATGTCATTCTGTTAAAAAAAAAAAAAAGCTTTAGCCAAGTGACTCCAAAATAAGTTTCTTCATGGCTAGTACCATGCAATTGGATTAAATTGCAACTTTTGTGTTAGTGCTCATTTTCATTTATGGAGTTTTTAATATATAAAGTAGAAAACCAAAATGAAAAACTGAGTTTTTTTTCATTAAAAATAGTTTTTCTTTTTTTAAATAAGGAAGAACTTTTAGGATGGTAAAAGAAATCACACGGAAAACGTAACAATATGGACAGAGGGATATGCTTGCTTGCATTCTTACGTTAGCAAAAGAATTAGAAAACAACCTTAGCGTTTCCTAGTCCTAGAGAAAAATGTGAAGTAGAAATATGCCTTTAATTCTCTTCCGTGTCCCCACCACTACCCACTCTCTTGACTTCCCTCTTGTTCTCTCTCTACAAAAGGATTTGCTCTGTATCACAGCTGGAACATGAACATGTAGCTCTTCCTCAATCTGGGTTGCTCTTTAGCAAGATGGTTTTCTTCTAACAGGCTTCTCTTAAAATTTTTAGTGCATTCAGTACCTACATGAATGGGTTCCAGGTCCTGGATATGCCACACGGGTTCTCTGAATTTCTGAAACAAGAAGCCAGGCTTGTTTCCAAAATCAAGTCATGATCTCATGTAGAAACTGCGAAGTAGGCGATTGTTTCCTGCTCATTTCCATGTCTTCTCATTCTCACTATGTCCACAGTCCACAGCACTGAATCTGAAAATTTAGGAAAAGCAAAACACAATTAATAGCAACAATAATGTATAAAACCTTTATCCCACTTTAAAATTCAAGGACTGATTTTAATTATCAGGCTTATATGTCAACTGGTTGATTGTATTTAAATTTTTTCACATTCCTGCTGCTCATTTCATATTATCTATTATCCTCTTAAAATTGCCTATAACCTACAGTAGAGTATTTTCAGAAATTAACCAATTAAACAAAGCCACAGACCATTAAGTAACTTAATTGTTTGTTCAATGGATTTTGCCAGTTTATTTTAGATTATCCTATTTCAAAAATTCACTTACCTCTTTCCCAGCTGCAACCTTGGAAGGTGCAGAAAAGAAGAAAAAAGTTTCCGCTGTGCCAGAACCATTAAGAAAGAGCAAATGAAAAAATAGGGAAACAGAGAGGTTTAGCAACTTGTCCAAATACAGATTGTAAGGATGGAGGCAACAGCAGAGGTTCCTTGGTATTATGGTTAGCGCTGGACGCTGAACCCAGCAACTGGGGTTCAAATCTCAGCGGAACCTTTTTCCTATTTCTTGGGCTTCCCAGGTGGCACAATGGTAGAGAATCTGCCTGCCAACGTAGCAAATGCAGAAGGTGTGGGTTCAGTCCTTTAGCCCCGAAGATCCCCTGGAGAAGGAAATGGTAACCCACTCCAGCATTCTTGCCCGGAAAATCCCACGGACAGTGGAACCTGGTGGGCTACATACAGTCCACGGCGTCACAAAGAGTTGGACAGGACTGAGCACTCACCCAAGCACAGACAAGGACAGAGGCAAGGATTCACGGGTAAGCATCAGACTCCAGTGTTCCTGTCTCCTACAGTAACCTCTTTCATTTACAACGCTCCATAACACTGATTCGCATTAGAAGTGAATTAGCCTTTCCGTTGAAAACAAGAGAAGCTTTATCTCTCAACTGTATATTAAAAGAAAGGGAAGACTGGGCTTCAAAAACAAAAGATATAAAAAACCCCACTGGAAATCCAGGACTTCAACGAATACAATTTACAGGAAAAAGCATGGTTTGGGTTCATTTAGGATATCAACATAAGGGTTATTGGCTTGAAGTTTAAAATTTTTATGAAAATAATTAATAAACACAGAGGACATATTTTCATGAGACGCACAGACACATTCACGCACAACTAAATTATGTTAACAAGTCTCTGACTGAGCAGAGTATGTTACCAAGTTGTCATGTTATTTAACCTTACAGTAAACAGTAGTGAGTTCCGTTCAGTTCAGTTGCTCGGTTGTATCCGACTCTTTGCAATCCCATGAACTGCAGCACACCAGGCCTCCCTGTCCATCACCAGCTCCCGGAGTCCACCCAAAGCCATGTCCATTGAGTCAGTGATGCTATCCAACCATCTCATCCTCTGTCATCCCTTACTCCTCCCACCTTCAGTCTTTCCCAGCATCAGGGTCTTTTCCAATGAGTCAGTTCTTCACATCAGGTGGCCAAAGTATTGGAGTTTCAGCTTCAGCATCAGTCCTTCCAGGAATTCAGGGCTGATGTCCTTTAGGATGGACTGGTTGGATCTCCTTGTAGTCCAGGGGACTCTCGAGAGTCTTCTCCGGCACCGCAGTTTAGAAGCATCAATTCTTCATCGTGGTAGCTTCTCTTCTACGGAGCCCAGGCGCCAGGGCATGCAAGCCTCAGTAGTTGTGGCGCCCAGGCTGGTTGCCCCACAACAGATGGGTTCTCCCCAGACCAAGGATCTAACCCGTGGCGCCTGCACTGGCAGGCGGATTCTTTACCACTGAGCCACCAGGGAAGTCCTGTATCAAATATTTTTAAATAAATATCTCATTTAAAAAATTAATTTGCATATAATTGCTCCTGTTTTCCTTTGAGTGCACTTAAAGCAAAACTAGAGCTGTGAAAACTACCTTAGCTGCTATACATTAAAAAAAAATTGTTTTCCAGATGTTTATGATAGATATATGAAATATGTATTTCACACCCCCTCCTTTAACTCATTCCAACAGCTCCTCCACTTTTCTGCAGGGCCTTCCAGTGCAGATACCAAAAGCAAAATACGAGTATAGAAATCCTATAGAAGCCCTAAACACGGTTCTTAAATTCACAAAATGTGCTTCTTAATTGACTTTTTAAATTCAGTGTTTCTCTTCTTAGTATCAGTGGCTCAGCACATCCATTTAGGAGAATTGGGCCCAGATGGATAGAGTCTGGATCTCAGCAGGCTCTCCTTCTACTGGAAGCAGGGAAATTCAGGAGGAGCTATTAGGATGCAGGGTGGGGTGGGGGAGGATGGAAGACAAAGGTGAGGGTCTGCAGAGAAAATAGGAAGGGTTCCTAAGCCTGCAGGAACTGATGGGATCATTTGCATCCTCAAAAGAGATCTTTGAAGATTTCTCCTGCTTTCTTGTTGCCAGCAGGATCTTCTGTTGAAATATGATAAATTCCTGTGTGCTTAAACCTCAGAAGAGCAATAGAAAAAAACAGAGACATTGGCATATTTCTCCCTAAGACACCACACCGTGCCGAATGACAGCCCACGTTAAGGTAGAGACATGGCATGGCCTCAGGTGCCCTCTCATAAATTTATGTGGGCGGTATCGATGTGCTCATGTGAGCCAGTTACATAAAGCCCGATAAACGTGATCAGAGTTTATTGGTGAAGCACTTAATGGAGCAGAAGTCTTTCCTTATTTTTTTTTAAATGTCTGAGAAGTAATTCGTCTATTATATGAAGAAAAGTGCATAGGTCTAAAAATATTCTGAATCTTAATAAAATGAAAAATGTCTCTTTTTTTGTTTTTCCTGAGGAAACAACAAAGCTGAGGGACCAAAAAACAGGGCGTGAAATGCTGTTGCTAATTAGTTTCATGAAATGGAAGATTTTAGGCTAATATTAGATTTAAAGCATACACATTTCCGTAGATGGTATTATTAAACCCTCCAAACATGGCACACTTTTGTTTAAAAATCTGTTTCTTGAGGGTTTTTTTTTTTTCATTCAGATTTGTATCCCTATGTGATTTAGGCAAAAACTAAGAAACCTTTAAATATGGCTCATCTCATTCCAGTGATGTGAAAACCAAAACAAACAAATAAATAAATAAAATTAAAAACCAGACATTGCATTTTCCATCAAATAGAAATAAAGATTATCTAGTAAATGCAGTTTTTCCCCAGGAGCTTATGTGAAAGTGATTTGTATATATCTGACAGAGATCTGGGCATTTTTCATTGTGTGTGTGTACACATTTATACATAGTTTAAAACAACATTGCTGTCCTGCTCTCAATGTTCTGGCCTCCAGGCAAACTGACAGACACATTGCTTAGCAAGCCATGTCAGGCCGTGAAAAACACAGTGAGTTGCCAAATAGAGAGCAGACATGCAGGACCACATCCTCTGTTTCCCTCTCCCCTGCTGCCTTTGAGGTTCTTTAATGCCGTTCACGTGAATATTCTTCCAGAAATTCCACAGGCTTTGGCTGTCTAGCTATCCGGTAGTGCATACCTGCCCACCTGCTTTCTATTAACGGAGAGTCTGCCTCCGAGCGTTCTCATGAGCCTGTCACCTCGACAAACTTCTCTGCTTCCCCTGATCCTTCTCAGGGATGGATAAATTCCCGGCTGCTCAATATACTCTGAGACAGGATAGGATGTCGTGTTTTATGCATTTCAGCGTGCTCTTAGTTGGAATATAAAAATAAGAGGAGATAGGTCAAAGCAGAAATTCTCAAAAGTTTTGGTCTCTTGAAAACCACTGAGGACTCCAAGGAGTTTGTTTCTGTTGACAAGGTCTATATTATATTAGAAAGTAAAGCAGACATTTAAAAAATTTTATTTATTTATCGACAAACTTCTCTGCTTCCCCTGATCCTTCTCAGGGATGGATAAATTCCCGGCTGCTCAATATACTCTGAGACAGGATAGGATGTCGTGTTTTATGCATTTCAGCGTGCTCTTAGTTGGAATATAAAAATAAGAGGAGATAGGTCAAAGCAGAAATTCTCAAAAGTTTTGGTCTCTTGAAAACCACTGAGGACTCCAAGGAGTTTTTGTTTCTGTTGACAAGGTCTATATTATATTAGAAAGTAAAGCAGACATTTAAAAAAATTTATTTATTTATTCATCTAAAAAAATAACCATAGTAAACCCATTACAGGGTAACACTAATAATGTATTTATGAAAATATATCCTGTATTTCCACAGTGAAAGAAATGCAGTGAGAAAAAGGTCATTATTTACATTTTGGCAAATCTCTTTCATGTCTGATAGAATGGCCGGAATTAAACCCAATTGTTTCTGTTGACAAGGTCTATATTATATTAGAAAGTAAAGCAGACATTTAAAAAATTTTATTTATTTATTCATCTCAAAAAATAACCATAGTAAACCCATTACAGGGTAACACTATTAATGTATTTATGAAAATATATTCTGTATTTCCACAGTGAAAGAAATGCAGTGAGAAAAAGGTCATTATTTACATTTTGGCAAATCTCTTTCATGTCTGATAGAATGGCTGGAATTAAACGCAAGTTCTGACTTCTCTTAATCAAATAACTCTTGTTGTCGCTTAACCTCACAACTATGGAATCTTACACTTTGTGTGGCAACCCTCAGGTGACCCTGGACCTCATTTTGAGAAACCTTGGAATAAGGAACTTAAGAATGGAATCGCTGAGAGTACAGCGCTGTGTCTGCTAAAGGTGAACAAATAATAGAATCCTCTTGAAGCAAAAGTAATTCCAAGGAGTCTCCAGTGATTCCTTAAATTGTCTCCATCATAATATAAACTAAAAACTAGGTGGAAACCCCATTGCATAACCACTTGGACAACAATTATTTTAAAATTTAAAGGTATAAGTAAATATAACCAAAAAAACCTCTAATTTTTTTTTTTTTTGGCAGGGGGCAAGTCACACAACTTGTGGGATTCCCTGACCCAGGATCGGGCCTGTGTCCCCTGAGGTGGAAGGTCAGAGTCCTAACCACTGGTTTGCCAGGGAATTTTCATCAGATTCTTAATACTGACTTAATGTGACAGATGATTTTTGCTGAAACAAAATCACCACATCTAACAAGAATACAATATTATCTGGTAGCACGGTTCTTCAGCATGTATGTACTACCATTTGCCATGTGTAACACATTTCTCTCTCTCTCTCTTTTTCACTGGAACTCAGATACACAAAATTAGATGAATTATTATCTTTAGTTCAGGACACATTCTCATCATTGATCCTTTCATGTTCCCCTTTCATTTAGTTTTCTGGTTAATTTGTACAGCTTTATATGTTTCCTTAGTTGCTTAGCAGCCCACCAGGTTCCCCTGTCCATGGAATTCTCCAGGCAAGAATATCAGAGTGGGCTGCCATGCGGGCAAGATCTCCAGGAAGATCTCCAGGGGATCTTCCCAGCCCAGGGATCGAACTCAGGTCTCCCACGTTGCAGGCAGATTCTTCACCAACTGAGCCACCAGGGAAGGCTTTACATGTTATAAGACACAGTAAATGCATAACTCAGAATAAAACTTAAGATCTTGACAATAATTTTCTCTAACATACTGTCCTCTCATTCTATTCCCTAGGCTCCTCCCATCCGTGGCAACCTTCCTAAATGCTACACTTGCCATCCTTTTTCTTTTTAAAAAATATAATTTTATTTTAATACACAGTTTTATGTATGCTTTTAAAAGGTTTATGTATTTCTAAAACATACTTGTTTTAATTTTACAATTTATAACTTCATAGAAGGAGAAATATGATATTTTAATATTTGGAGACTGTTCCTTTATTATTTGGAGAAGGCGATGGCACCCCACTCCAGTACTCTTGCATGGAAAATCCCATGGATGGAGGAGCCTGGTAGGCTGCAGTCCATGGGGTCACGAAGAGTCAGACACGACTGAGCGACTTCCCTTTATTATTAGATTGCAATATCCATCCATATTATATTACTCTGTGATACTTCACTTTATCCATTTTAGCTACCATATAATATGTATAAAATAAATCATTTATCTTACCATTTTTCTCTGTTCAAACTATGGCAAAACTGATAGCATATCTGATGTTACATGTTCTTCTCTTGAGTCAAAAACATTACCTAATAAGAGAACTTTATTGGGCATTTACTATGTGTGTTGTTAGTCACTCAGTCATGTCCGACTCTGCAATCCCATGGACTGTAGCCCACAAGGCTCCTAGGTCCACAGAATTCTCTAAGCAAGAATACTGGAGTGGGTAGCCATTTCCTTCTCCAGGGGAGCTTCACAGCCCAGGGATCGAACCTGGGTCTCCCACATTGCAGGCAGATTCTTTACCATCTGAGCCACTACGGAAGCCCGTTTACTATGTGGCAGAAAATATTCCAAGATTGCTACACATATCAGCTCCATTAAAATTCACACCAATCTTATCAGATGAGTACTATCATTCTCTGCATTTTACAGACAAGGATACTAACAATAAAAGGGTAGAGTAATTATAAAAAAGATACTGTTTGGATTCAAACCTAGGCAGTTCAGTTCCAGAGCTGGATATCTAATTAAACCATAAGTATTTCTCCTTAGTTTACAAAAATACTTGTGACAAACAAAAGCAACGAAATTAATGTTAGTCCTCAATTATACCTGATCATTCTTATAATAATTATTTTAAGTTAGAATTGAAATAAAAATGAGCATTTTAATAGTTGTATAGTTTTCTGGACATTCTAAAAATGTGCCTGTAGACATTCAGTTCAGTTCACTTTAGTTGCTCAGTCTTGTCTGACTCTTTGCGACCCCATGGACTGCAGCATGCCAGGCTTCCATGTCCATCAACAACTCTCGGAGTTTACTCAAACTCATGTCCATTGAGTCAGAGATACCATCCAACCATCTCATCTTCTGAGGTCCCCTTCTCCTCCTGCCTTCAATCTTTCCCAGCATCAGGGTCTTTTCAAATGAGTCAGTTCACATCAGGTGGCCAAAGTACTGGAGCTTCAGCTTTAGCATCATTCCTACCAATGACTATTCAGGGCTGGTTTCCTTTAGGATGGACTAGTTGCATCTCCTTTCAGTCCAAAGACTCACAAGAGTCTTCTCCAACACCACAGTTCAAAAGCATCAATTTTTTGAGGCTCAGTTTTCTTTATAGTCCAACTCTCACATCCATACATGACTACTGGAAAAACCGCAGCCTTGCCTAGATGGACCTTTGTTGACAAAGTAATGTCTATGCTTTTTAATATGCTGTCTAGGTTGGTCATAACTTTTCTTCCAAGGAGTAAGCATCTTTTAATTTCATGGCTGCACTCACCATCTGCAGTGATTTTGGAGACCAAAAAAATAAAGTCTGACACTGTTTCCCCTGTTTCCTCATCTATTTCCCATGAAGTGATGGGACCAGATGACATGATCTTAGTTTTCTAAATGTTGAGCTTTAAGCCAACTTTTTCACTCTCCTCTTTCACTTTCATCCAGAGGCTTTTTAGTTCCTCTTCACTTTCTGCCATAAGAATGGTGTCATCTGCATATCTGAGGTTATTGATATTTCTCCTGGCAATCTTGACTCCAGCTTGTGTTTCTTCCAGTCCAGCGTTTCTCATGATGAACTCTGCATTAAGTTAAATAAGCAGAGTGACAATATACAGCCTTGATGTACTCCTTTTCCTATTTGGGACCAGTCTGTTATTCCATGTCCAGTTCTAACTTTTGCTTCTTGACCTGCACACAGATTTCTCAAGAGGCAGGTTAGGTGGTCTGGTATCTCTCTCAGAATTTTCCACAGTTTATTGTGATCCACACAGTCAAAGGCTTTGGCATAGTCAATAAAGCAGAAAGAGATGTTTTTCTGGAACTCTCTTGCTTTTTCCATGATCCAGTGGATGTTGGCAATTTGATCTCTGGTTCCTCTGCCTTTTCTAAAACCAGCTTGACCATCAGGAAGTTCACGGTTCACGTTCTGCTGAAGCCTGGCTTGGAGAATTTTGAGCATTACTTTACTAGCATTTGAGATGAGTGCAATTGTGCATTAGTTTGAGCATTCTTTGGCATTGCCTTTCTTTGGGATTGGAATGAAAACTGACCTTTTCCAGTCCTGTGGCCACTGCTGAGTTTTCTAAATTTGCTGGCATATTGAGTGCAGCACTTTCACAGCGTCATCTTTCAGGATTTGAAAAAGCTCAACTGGAATTCCATCACCTCCGCTAGCTTTGTTCATAGTGATGCTTCCTAAGGCCCACTTGACCTCACATTCCAGGATGTCTGGCTCTAGGTGAGTGATCACACCATCGTGATTATCTGAGTTGTGAAGATCTTTTCTGTACAGTTCTTCTGTGTATTCTTGCCTCCTCTTCTTAATATCTTCTGCTTTTGTCAGGTCCATACCACTTCTGTCCTTTATCAAGCCCATCTTTGCATGAAATGTTCCCTTGGTATCTCTAATTTTCTTGAAGACATCTCTAGTCTTTCTCATTCTATTGTTTTCCTCTATTTCTTTTCATTGATCACTGAGGAAGGCTTTCTTATCTCTCCTTGCTATTCATTGGAACTCCGCATTCAAATGGGTATATTTTTCCTTTTCTCCTTTGCCTTTCACTTCTAGTCTCTTCACAACTATTTGTAAGCCCTCCTCAGACAACTTTTTGCCTTTTTTCATTTCTTTTTCTTGTAGACATTAGTTTGAGAAATATTTTTGCATCTTTTTTTTTTTTTTTTGTAGACATTAGTCTGAGAAATAATTGTCATGGTCCGGGCATGGGTTGGAAAAGAATTTTCAGGCAGGAGACAGAATGACAGGAAAAATAAAGTTTGTTAGAGTGGGAGATGCTGTTAGAACAGTGAGCCAGCTCAAGGGAGAACTGACGTTGAATAGGGGTCCTTAGTCCACTTTTAGACCCAGGGTACAAGGAATGGGATTGGAGTCTTGTGGGTAATTTGCTGATTGGATGAGGCATTCATACTGAGTTGGGGAGAGTAGGGCAAACACCTTCTCCCTACGGGGTAGGAGGGGAAAGAGGTTATACTGTTCCATTAATAGTTACAACATGGGACAGGGAAGGATGATCAGGGTCTGGTTTTTCTGTTCCTGCGTTCCCAGACCCTCCTTGGCTTTATCTGCTCTTTCATCCTTGGCTCACCACAATAATGTTACCAGGGAACGATTGTTGAAGCTCTGCTTCTGTCCAGGGCTTAAGTTAAATTTACTCTAAGTGGTAGAAATGCAACTGAAACTAGAATAATAAGATAATTCATTGGCTCACAGATTTGGGAATGATGTGGAGTTTTCAAGAAGAAAAGAAAAGAAATGTTGTAGGAGAAATAGATAAATCCCTGAGGGAGAGATTTCAACATCCCTCTTTTAACAGTTGATAGAACATTTAGATACAAAGGAGAAAAAAGCAGGGGAAAAAAAACTACCTGAATTTAAAGCACAATCTCCAGGTCTGAGACATTTATAAAACAGTCCACACAGCATTTCTTTACACTAAAATCAACTAGTCCGTCTTCATGCTAAATGCATCTTTTACCCCAAATCATTCAGTAACATTACAGATGGTCATTTGAAAAATATTGGCTCACTGAGTTATACAAATCCTTCAAATGTTGACTTCATAAACCCTCCAAAAAGGGGCACGAGACCCCCAGTGTTCTAGGGACTACATCTTGATAGTTATTGCTCTGTAAGAACAAATCTTTTGCTTCTTTAGTTCAACTAGAATTTCCCAGTTAGTAGGACAGTAAATAACACACAATAGGTACTCCATAAATATTTGTTGGATAAAGAATGAATGGATGAATGAATTACCCCAGCAGACACTTGGTTGAAATTTCTTTACCACTCTAACTTTGAGAATAAAAAGTACCTGCAGTTTAAGTATTCATTTCCTATCTCCAAACTGATGAGCTCTAAATCATGCATCTTCTAATGCTCCCAATAAAAACAGTAGAGAAGAATTTTAAGTTATCAAGCTAAATAACGGATTATTTGCAATTTACAAACCTCTGATAAAAACACTGGACATTTAATAGCTAACAACTATCTGTGACCATATTAAGATAACGTATTTTTGTCCTCCTTTTAAAATATTTTTTTCATGTAAAGTATGTCTATCTATCACACAGTCAATTATCTCCCACAGCATGAGACCATTCCCAACATACGCACACGAGAGTAATAACAGAGTATTCGGTGTGTTTGAAAGCAATAGGTGCACTAGAATATTCTACCTTATCAAAATACCTTTAATGTCCCAGTGTTAATGTCTTTAAGACTGTGAACTAGCAAGAGTGTGTGAATGCTCCAGTATATTGTACTGATTCAATGACTTAGAATGTTAAATGCATTGGATAATCTTTCTTTTTATTTTGTTTTCCTCCCAAATGTAGGGGTATGGGGAAGCTATGGGGATTGTTTCTTGTCTTAGCCCGAGCACCCCTGTGGAGAGGATCCAAGCGTGAAGTTTCCTTTGAAGTGAATGGAATCTCCACACTCAGATCAGCTCTGAGGATACACAGAGGAGAATGAGAAACTGGCCGCATGAAAACAGACACTAGCATTTAAATGAGGCTAGGCTTAAAAGAAAATGTATGCGTCAAAAAATGCCAAGATTGGAAAACTAAGAAACAAATTTTCAGCAATCCTAGGTCAAACCATCTTGTATTAGAAGCTGGTCTTTCTTAGGCCAACACAAAGGAAACAACAGTAGCAAATATTCAAACAAAAACCTTAATGATCAGGTTAGCAATAGGGAAACATATCAAAACAGCACAGATGCCAAGTATTCCTACTGTGGATATAATAGAAGTCTGGCAACATCCATGGATTGTATGTGCCCTATATCCTGATTTTCACTATGTGTTTAATACTAGCAGGTTGGTAAAGTAAAAAAGAGAACAAAAATAACCATCACAAAAGAATATTCCAGCTAAGAAGTCAAGCATAAATCTTGCTGATGTGAGAAAATCCAGTGCAGGAAATATAATCTTCTTTGAATGTAAAATGTATCTGCCATCTATAAAACCAAAATAGAAATCAGAATCAGAGTCATTTCCATCAACTGTCAATCAAGAGTTAATCTCTGAATAATACCACTGTTCAAGACTCTGTGTTCAGCTGAGTTTAAGTCATACTTTCTGATTTTGACATTTATACCTAAAAAGACAGCTAACTATACAAGGCAATGTATGTTGAGCACCAAATATTCTTTGAGAGAAAAGTATCACGGCCTGGAGAGGCTTCCTAGACAGTTCTTACGTGGTGGAGATCACTTAGCTAGGCAGGGTGGGATGTTGAGGTCCTTTGTTTAGAGGGAGATGCCCAAGCAGAGCCTTAGACGCAAATCAGAAGAATGAGCTTAGAAGATAGTGTTGCAGGAAGGAGGACTGCTTCCGGCCCGAAACTGGGCTCTTGTCTAACACTCGGAAATGAATTGTCTGAGGAGATACATGTGCTGAGAAAGCAAAAGATTTTATTGGGAAAGGGCACCCAGGTGGAGAGCAGGAAGGTAAGGGAACCCAGGAGAACTGCTCTGCCACGCGGCTTGCAGTCTCCAGTTTTATGGTGACGGGATTCATTTCCGGGTTGTCTTTAGCCAATCATTCTGACTCAGGGTCCTTCCTGGTGGCGCACGCCTTGTTCAGCCAAGATGGACGCCAGAGAGAAGGATTTGGGGAGGTGATCGGACTTTTCCCGAACGCTTCCAGTTGTGGTGGCTTATTAGTTCCGTGTTCCTTAGCAGAACCTCCTGTCCTAAAGCAACTCATGCACTTGGTTACCCTGGTGCCTGGCCAGGGTGGGCGGTTCCAGTCAGCATGCTTCCTCTACCAACAGGAAGAAGACCAGTCGGGACGAGAGCCCACGGTCCTGTCGGCTGACAGACGAAGAGGGAGAGGAGAGCTGAGCTCAGAATAGAGAGGGCTCCCTGCCAGGCCTCTCAGAGCCAGTCAAAGAGCCATAGACCCCCGCAGTGACGGGAACAGCGGTGATGGTCAGGTCCACCTCACCACATAACCCTGGGTTCCTTCTCTAAGACTCCATGACAAATGACTAGCTTCTGCTTCAAGAATGATGCATAATTGGTGGGCATATTGTTCTGAAAACAACATCCTTAATTTGTTTAGGTTCTTGGGTTTTCTCTCTGTATATGTCATGCATTCGTATAATATGAACCCCCAAATTGTGTTAAAGGTGCTCTAACCATTAAAACACAATTTGGGGATTCATATTATATTATACAAATTAGCCATGCCACACTTCAGGGAATGCAGATGGAAATCGCCAGGGAACATATCACAGAAAAGCAGGCATTAAAGAGAAAACCACAAGCCTAAAATCCCTTGTGCCAAAAACCCACAGTACCAAATCCAGATTGAATACCTGACCTAATGGCAGCTTCAACCTTCCCTGGAACTATACTCTTAAACCACCAGTCCAGAATTTTCTGCTTAGCATCAGTGAGATAATCATGTGAGCCTCTACCCTTCAGAGGCAGAAGAGGTAATCTGCATGACACAACTCGCCTTTCCGTCCAGAGAGGGTGACCTGGCTGGAAACAATTCATTCTTTTCTTTGGCTAATGACATCACTGCCCCACCTTCCTTCCATAAAAACCTTCCATTTTGTATAACTCTTCAGAGTGCCTTTGATTTATTAATAGATGGGAGGCTGCCCAACTCCTGCAACATGGAATAAAATCAATGGATCGTCAAATTGTATCAGAGGGTTTTGAGAACGGGCAGTATTTAAGAGACAGAAAGGAAAGGGATGGATTCTGGGCAGGGAGTTTTAGTGGCGAAAATGAAAAAGAATATGCAACAGGGGAAAAAAACTACAAAGATCAGTCTATTCAGCGCAAAGAATTTTCACTGAGAAGTCAAAGGAACCTTAGAAAGATATCGAAAGAGTTTGGATTTGTTGATGTAAACATGAAGTTCTATAGTAAAATCAGCATCTAGGTGTGAGGACAATGTGCTGAAAGTCATATTTTAGGTAAACCAGACTAATGGTAGATTGATTTAGAGCAAAACTGAAGGCAGAAATATCAGTTAAACGTCTTTAAGGAATGTGAAAGGGTTAGTCGCTCAGTCGTGTCCAGCTCTTTGTGACCCCATGGACTGTAGCCTGCCAGGCTCCTCCATCCATGGAATTTTCCAGGCAAGAATTTTGGAGTGGATAGCTATTCTCGTCTCTAGGGGATCTTCCCAACCCAGGGATCAAGCCCAGATCTACCACTTTGCAGGCAGATTCTTTACCATCTGAGCCACCACGGAAACCCCAAGAACACTGGAGTGTGTAGCCATTCGCTTCTCCAGGGAATCTTCCCAACCCAGGGATTGAATCCAGGATTTCCACATTGAAGGCAAATTCTTTACCTTCCGAGCCACCAGGGAAGCTCCTTAAGACTCTTAGAAAAGTAATACAAATGAATTAGTGCAACCACTTTGGAAAAAATTTGGCACTGCCTGGCACAGCAGCACAGGAACAGGAATTCTGCTCCTTGGTGTAGTCCCTAAAGAAGCTCTTCACGTATGCGTCAGAAAACCTGGGTAGAAATGTGTGCTGCCATATTATTCGTATCAGTAAAATCTTGGCGATCACTCACCTCTTAAGAGTTGAATCAATGCATTGTAACATATTAACACAAAGCAATGCAAATGAGCGAACTACAGTTCCATCAGTGGCTCAGGGGTAGAGAATCTGCCGGCCAATGCAGGAGCCGCAGGAGCTGCAGGTTCCATCTCCAGGTCGGGAGATCCCTTGGAGGAGGGCTTGGCAACCCACTCCAGTATTCTTATCCGGAGAATCCCAGGAACAGAGGAGCCTGGGGGGCTACAGTTCATAGGGTCGCAAAGAGTCAGACACAAGTGAAGTGACAGCACGTGCACACACGCGCGCGCACACACACACACACATACACACACACTTTCATCACCATGTTAGAACCACCAGATCATGACACCGACTGGAAAAAAAGACAATTCACAAGAGAATGTTATATATAATCTTGCTAATTATATAATACATGCTTAAATGTATTTATATATTTATGTGTGTGTGCATATATAAATTCTCTTATAAGAATTGTATATATTAGTTAATTATACAGTTACAGATTTATAGGTTTATGTGTGTATACATATGTAAATTGTCTTGAATTATTTTAGTAGCATATTTTAGTTTTATAAATTTCAAAGACATATGAACAACTATACTTTCATTGAGAAATACATACAAACTTGGAAAACCTACAAGGAATGGTAAGGGAATGGCGTTCAGGGAATGGTAAAGTTCAGGGTACTATTCACCCCTGGGGAAGGCAGGCAGGTGAGACCGAGGAGGACCACACAGGGCCTTTCTGAGGTTTTGGCAAAGTCTCACTTCTTAAGTGGGGGCATACGTGGTATTAAACAAAAAATAAAGCAGAAGTTTGCACATAAGAAAATGGTTTGTTTGAGGTCTTAAGAATTACTCGTGGCTGATTCATGTCAATGTATAGCAAAATGAATACAGTATTGTAAAGCAAAACAAACTAAAAAAATAAAAATTAATTAAAAAAAAAAAAAAAAAGAATTGCAATTAAGGGGACAGATTCGGGCAATCCAGAAAGAATGTTCCCAGGAAGAAAAAGAGTCAAGGGCTTATAAAAACAGAAAGCTGTGAGGCTGTTGAATGTTGCCTGGTGAGAATTGTTAACGGACTCTGACTTGAGTCAGAAAATATTTAAAACAGCTTAAAAAAAATCACAGGTTGTTTTAGCAGAGAAGTCTGATAAGTGATTGATGGTCATCAGTTATTTTAGGGTAAGAGTTCAACAAGTATAGTGAGTTTCTGGAGGTGTTCTGACTCAGTCAGAAGGTCAAGTTCCATCCAGGCTGAGACACATGTAAATCTCACTTCCTTAGAGGCCTCCCAGCTCCACTTTAGAGGACTCTCTTAGCAATACCAACTCCATTTTTATTTTCTTTCAAAATAGATATGTTTATTTTGTCGATATTTAACTGCATAGGTCCATTTTATACATACTTTGGTAAGTTGCGATCCATTTCACAAGCTGAAATTTTGAAAACAAATAAGAATTGATCTAAGATGGTCATATTGGGCCTATGAGGAAATACGTGTGATGTGAAATTCATGGTCCATTCCGGTACGATCATATAACATCAGGTAATATTCAACTAGCACTACTGGTGCAGAGGGCAAACGATGCAAGTCAGCAGCAGCGCTATTCACAAAAGCCAAGACACGGAAACGACCTAACTGTCCATCAGCAGATGAACAGGGGAAGATGTGATTCATACACACAGTGGGATGATAGTCAGCCACAAAAAAAGAATTAAATAACGCCAGTTTCAGCAACATGGATGCAACTAGAGGTTACCATACGAAGTAAGTCAGAAAGAGAAAGGCAAAAATGGATATACATGGAATTTAAAATAGGATACAAATGAACCTACCTATGAAGCAGAAAGAGAATCACGTACATAGACTGGTGGTTGCCAACCAGGAGGGGGCTGGGGAGGGATGGAGGTGGGGTTAGCAGATGTAAGCTTTTATACGTAGAATGGGTAAACAACAAGGTCCTACTCTGCAGCACAGGGAGCTATATTCAATATCCTATGATATACCATAACAGAAAAAAATACTATTAATAAAAAAGAATATGATATATAACTGAATCACCTTGCTGTACAAGAGCAAGTAACACATTGTAAATTAATTATACTTCAACTAATTATTTTAGTTATGGAAAGAACTGCTTTTCTATTGCTGATGTAAAACATTACTGCAAACTCAGACCTTGGAAGACACAAATGTTTTATCTGTAGGTTAGAAGTCCAAAGCGGGTCTCACCAGGCCGAAACCCAAGGTGTTGGAGCACTGTGTTCCTTTCTGGAGGCTCTCAGAAGCCTTCATAATCTTGAGCATTGATGTTGCTGGCAGACTGCAGTCTCTCGGGGTTGTAGGAATGAGCTCCCTAGAACCAGTTTCCTTGCTGATGGTCAGGAGTCATTTTCAACCTCCAGACCCACGTGGCTTCCAAGTTTGAAGGAGCAGTTTCGTCATTTTCCTGTCTCATTTCTCCTACGTCTTCTTCCCAAATTGAATCTTTCCAACCAACCATCTTGCCTTCCACTTTGAAGGACTCATATGATTAGGTTGGGCGCACCCTGATAACCCAGGAAAATCTCCCTAAGTCATTAACCTTAATCACATCTGCAACGTCCCTTTTGCCACATAAAGTAACATACTCATGGGCTCCAAGGATTAGCGTGTAAACATCTTTGAAAGCCATTGTCTGCCTACCACAATGGAATTTTTAAAAACTGAAAAAACAGAGCCACATACTTATTTATATATACCATGGATTGACCCATATTCTATTAGGTAGCTCAGATAGTAAAACGTCTGCCTGTAACACAGGAGACACGGGTTCAATCCCTGGGTTGGGAACATCCCCTGGAGAAGGAAATGGCAACCCACTCCAGTACCCTTGCCTGGAAAATTCCATGAATGGAGAAGCCTGGTGGGCTACAGTTCATGGGGTCGCAAAGAGTCGGACACAACTGAACGACTTCACTTTGTATGGATTGGTGATTCATGGAGCAGCTGTGGTAAGAAAGGATGAGAACTATCCCTTAAGAGTCTATTTTTCTAATTTTCTTTCCTGGAAAGACAGCAAAATGCTGTAAGTGAGGGACATAGCACAGTGCCTGACACATAGAAAACATTCCACAAATAGGCATCTCTTGTAACTCACATTTCTCAATGATCAATAATCCTACCTTCCCGTGCCTTCTCTTAAGTAGTCAAACAATATCCAGTCCCCCACTTGCGTGGGTTGACAGGAAGGGCTGCTTTTGGCTGTGTTCCCC
The DNA here is from genome assembly GCA_006408695.1 of Aepyceros melampus. Classification (NCBI taxonomy): domain Eukaryota; kingdom Metazoa; phylum Chordata; class Mammalia; order Artiodactyla; family Bovidae; genus Aepyceros; species Aepyceros melampus. The sequence goes on along the minus strand of SJXQ01000694.1, from coordinate 180,263 downwards.
TTCTCGGGCGATTCGAGGACCACTCCGCGGCCCGCAGACCGAGGCCTGGGGTCCCCTTGCCTCTCCGTCTGCACTGCGACCCCGGGTTGCCCTGCAGGTCACACCAATACAGTTTCCCCTTTGCTGCAGCTGTTTACACACGTCTCTGCCAACTCTCACTTAATCAATGACCCAAGCCTTTCCCTTCATTCACTAAAACTCAGCAAAGCTAAGATATGGGGATGAGAAACCAGATACAATGCAGCCAGGAAAAATAAACGTGAATATTTGCTGTTAGGATTCACAGAGTCTACTTCCTGCACCCCAACACAGTGACACCGCCACCCCCTTACCCCCCACCGCTGACCATCTCTCTCTGATTGCTCTGCTGCTGGGACCAACGCGGCCGCCACTGACCATCCCCCCAGACCTGCTTCAGGTATTCAGGGGCCAAGTGCCTCGAGTGTCCTTTCTGGAGGTTCAGGCCTTTATCTCAAGAGGATGGACCCACCAGCGCCTCCTCCCAGCATAGCAGCCTCCTCCCACAAGGGCCAGAGTCTAGTAACCGGCTTCTCAAGCATCAAGAAAATGCTGGCATGTAAACAGATTTGCTTGTAGCCATCAGTATTTCAGAAACATAGGAGTCTAATCTCAAAGCATCTGTTCATGTTAATGCTTGTATGTCTTTCACAAAATAATCTCATGTTATTTTTGAACGAAGTTTTCAGGCCTCGAGGCCAACCCCTCACTCTGTTTTGGAAAAACTGAGACCCCGAGAGGAGAAGCAATGTGCGTGTCACATAATCCGTTAACAACATATGCCTGATACTGAGAGTCAGGTGTTCTGACTTCCTGTGTGCTCCTTTGGAAACCTTTTTTTTTTTTTTCTATTTATGCTAAAAAACAAAACTTTTCCATGTTATGAAGTTTTCTTTTGCTTCTAAATATGACTGAAAAGTCTGTGTCATTCTTCACACATCCGAGGTTTTCTTATTGAAACCAAATCTCCAATTCCATCCCACTAGGAACTTTATAAATAGACATGCAAATCTCCAGCTGCAAAATGAAAATAAAATACAAATATGACGGGAAAGAAAGCTATTTGAGTAGCAAATGTGTTTCATTTTCAGTTTTCAAGTCACTGAAAAGAAACAGAATGCTATGACAAAGGGCACAGATTATGCCTTTTAAAAATAACACTGAACATTTTTCTAACAATAAATGTATTGCATACTTATTTCGGAAAGTCCAGAAAAGTACGATATATTTTCTTTCTTATTCAACAAAATTGAGATCATACACTCAAGTGTTTTTGAAGAGTCTTTTAGGCCTACTAACTTCATCTACATGTACTAATAACTCTTTGTATATTTTTCACTTAAAAAAATACAGGGGATATCCACTTTTTAATTAGGAAATTAAATTACTCTATCTTGTGAGGAATTCCCTAAATTAATTTCTTGTTTTTAAAAAGTAAAAGTCTATGGAGCAGTATTGGAGACATTGATTTGCAGAAATTTCTAGTGATTCAGTGGCTACTGCAGCCCTTGTCTCCGCCATATCAACTTCTTATCCTACTAGTAACTTTCCAAAAAAGGCAGTGGAGAACAGCAGTATTCACTTAGCCTTTGTGACTTGGTTGACCTTGTAAACTCTGCCGTCCAGTCAAATTCTATTAGCCTCTTCAACTTTCCCAGTAAATCCATTTCCTATTAATTGATTTCCTTCTAATATCCCCCCATTCCACCTCCCTCCATCATACTAAATTGTGTATGGGGAAAGTTTTTATAGCTTACATCATAATAGTATATATAAAATCTATTACCTGTTTTCTTTGGGGTCAGATTTATTTTCATTTCACAAGCATACTCAAAGTATTAACTACTTATGTGATATTGCTGGTAGGATTTCAATACTCTTTTTAGAATTAAATATTTGGTTCTTCATTAGCACTGACTCTACATAAAATTGATGATCCTGGTTGTCTTTGTAATTATTTTGTTTTTAAACTTGGACTTTACAGACAGAATTAATTATAACATGTATCTGTTTTTTAACTACTAAATTGGATAATGGTTTAATAGCTAAGGGTATTACTTGTAGGAATTTAAGACTTAATAAGATTCAATTTCCCACAAGTCTGTTTTCCTGCAGTGATCTATGGCTTTGATTTTAGTAACAAACCCACTAAAATGAGAGTAGGCCGTGGGTTTTGTGAGCCAGCCTTGCTACCTTAGCCAGAAAGCCGGGGAAACAGAACCTAATCTGGTATGAAAAACTTAGCATGTCAAAACAAATGAACAGTTTTCTCGATTCAAAAGCAGCAAAACAAAACAAAAAGGAAACTGCACCTAATAGGTAGCTGAGCTCATATTAAATAGCATATTAAACATATAAAACAAGAATGCTTTATTTTTATTTGCAAGGTGTTTACATTCTACCAATGGCTGCCCTGACTACACATAAAACTACTTAGGGAAATAAGTGTACCCGTATCCTCACACCCCACCCCCAGAGAGTCTTGATTATTTGGTCTGAAGCAGAGTTGCAGGGAATTTGAAGTGCCCCAGGTAATTTCACTGTGCAGTCAGGATCAAGAATCACTGTGCTTATTCAAGTGGGGAGACTGGGGTTGATAAACAAACACCACTATGTATAAAATAGATAATAATGAGAATCTACTCTGTGGCTCAGGGACTGCTCCTCAGTGCTCTGGGGTGACCGAAACGGAAAGAAAATCCAAAACAGGGGAGATACATGGATACGTATGGTGGGTTCACTTTGCTGTAGAAACTAACGCAACATTTTAAAGAAACTATAGTGAAAATTAATCAAAAACAAACGAAAGCAAAAAAGAATAGCTATGCTTAGCCACTAAGACTGAAATTTATTTTTGTCCTATGGATAAAGGGATTGTGTGAAATTAGAGGGACCAGTTCCCAGGGAATGTGGTGCATATATGAATCATACTTAGGCCCTTTAAGTGTTAACCACTGCCTGGGCAAGGAACACCTGTAGAACCAAGATTCAAAATGAATGATGCCCCTTTATATCATAATGATAATCTATTCTACTCTCTGGGAAGCTATCAAAAGATTCTTCTAAAAAGTTTTTTCAAGTCTATTTTAAAAAGTGCCACAAGATAGAGTAAGATATTCGAGAAGGCTCTGTGTTCCTAACTTGGCAGGGCTTGCTGCAAAATATTTTGGCATTTTATTTATGTGTGAATCAGGTAGTGAAAGAAGGGACAGTGGGAGTTTGCCTGAAAAAACAGAAGACTTTCACATTTGCATTCCATCAACGAAGTTTGACTAAAAACCAAGCTACTGGAGGTGATGGAATTCCAGTTGAGCCATTTCAAATCCTAAAACATGATGCTGTTAAAGTGCTGCACTCAATATGTCAGCAAATTTGGAAAATTCAGCAGTGGCCACAGGACTGGAAAAGGCCAGTTTTCATTCCAATCCCAAAGAAGGGCAACACCAAAGAATCTTCAAACTACCGCACAACTGCACTCATTTCACAGGCTAGTAAGGTTATGCCCAAAATCCTTCAAGCTAGACTTCAGCAGTATATGAACTGAGAACTTCCAGATGTATAAACTGGATTTAGAAAAGGCAGAGGAACCAAAGATCAAGTTGCCAACATCCACTGGATTACGGATAAGGCAAGAGAGCTCCAGAAAAACATCTACTTCTGCTTCATTGACTATGCCAAAGCCTTGGCCTGTGTGGATCACAACCAACTGTGGAAAATTGTTTAAAGAGACTGGAATACCAGACCACCTTATTGTCTTCTGAGAAATCTTTATGCAGGTCAAGAAGCAACAGTTAGAACCTTAAATTTTCTTGGGCTCCGAAATCACTGCAGACAGTGATTGCAGCCATGAAATCAAAAGACACTTGCTCCTTGGAAGAAAAGCTATGGCAAACCTAGACAGGGTATTATAAAGCAGAGACATAATTTTGCTAACAAAGGTTCAGATAGTCAAAGCCATGGTTTTTCCAGAAGTCAGGTCACATGTAAAAGTTGAACCATAAAGAAGGCTGGGAGCAAAGAATTCATGCTTTTGCATTGTGCTGCTGGAGAAGACTCTTGAGAGTCCTGTGGACAGCAAGGAGATCCAACCAGTCAGTCCTAAAGGAGATCAGCCTTGAATATTCATTGGAAGAACTGATGTTGAAGCTGAAGCTCCAATACTTTGGCCATCTGATATGAAGAACCAACTCACTGGAAAACACCCTTATGCTGGGAAAGATTGAGGGCAGGAGGAGAAGGGGACGACAGAGGATGAGATGGCTGGGGGGGGCATCACTGACCCAATGGACATGAATTTAAGCAAACTCTGGGATACAGGAAAGGACGGGGATGCCCGGCATGCTGTAGGTCATGGGGTCGCAAAGAGTCAGACATGACTTAGGGACTAAGCAACAACAAACTGCTTCTTTTGCACTTTTTACGTCTTGAGATCTGTTTGATGCATAAATTTCTTAAAAGTCTATGGGTGGTGGTCAGTTGCTTCAGTGTGTCCGACTCTTTGTGACCCATGAAATGAACATAGTCTAGCAGGCTCCTCTGTCCGGGGAATCTCCTGGTAAGAATACTGGAGTGGGTTGCCATGCCCTCCTCCAAGGGATTTTCTGGACCCACTGTCTCCTGCATTTCAGCTCAGTTCTTTTACTGCTGAGCCACCCCTTAAAAGTCTAGCCTCATTCAAATGATAATTTATGTACTTAGAGCGCCATTTCTAGCCTTGGTCTTCTGCATACTTCACAGCTGGTCAGAGTGTGGTGACCCTTTTGTTTTCAAAGGAAACTTCATGTTCACATTCCCTCTACAAGGGTTAGTAGAGGAAGATAAGAAAACAGTCCCCTGGTATTTCTGGCAGTTAATGGGGAAAAAAAAAAAATGTTTCCTCCTATAAGGGTTTGCTACTTCATACTCCTATAGTTTTTTCTTAACACCATGAAATTAAAGACATGCCAATGTTCATGGTATTCCTGATTACTTTCAAATAAGCAATGCAGTATATTATTTCTTTTATGTGCTTTTATAGCACATGCTGTGCAAGATAATGACTCCATAACAGATGTCTGTATTTCAGAGGAAAATTTATTTGTGAAAGAACAAACATATATTACTAATTTAACATGGGGCTATTCATTAAGTGGCCCACGAGGTGCTTTTTGACAACTTGCAAATTGAAATTAATATTTTTTCTCTTGTCATTCTGAATGTGCATAAGCAAAGTTGACTGCTTGATACAACCAATTTGAAGCTTGTTATACCATTTGGATGTACCTCTCTGTTCTCAATAAAGGTTGGGAACTCTTAGATTTTATTGGAAGTGCTGTGTAATGAGGAAGGGTGCATTTTTACTTCTTTTCAGGAAACCCTACGGGCCAGCACATTCCTGCAACTGCCCAGGTTGAGTTTTGACCATTGGACCCCACTTAACAATGAGAAAGGTTCTCCAGGGATCTTCATTTGCTCTGTGACTTGTGCTCAAAATTCTAAGACACTGTCTTTTCCAAGACCAGCAGTTGTAGGCACCAGCATCTGAAGACTCTGATGCTTTGGGGTGAGGTGTGCTGCCTTGGAGAACCGGCAGGGTTCGGTGGCCAACACTGCTGTCAAGGTCATCTGAGGAAGCGGGAGGTTTATGGACAAATGTCCATCTGTGTCAACTTTGAACACAGCCTGAGACCAATTCTGCTGCAGACAAATGAACTCGCTCAGCTTTTTTTTTTTTTTTTTTCCTACCAGAATTTTTCCCAGGGGAAAACAGGACTCTTTATCTCCACTAGCTGCCTGGACATTTTTCACAAGATTGTATGAATTCTTTATATAAAATTACGATAACTATTAGATACAGGGGGATTACCATATTCAGAAAGGATGTACGTGGCATAAGGTTCCATTTCAGAGGATGTTTCTTCTAGTGAGAAGAGAAAGAATAACTTTATGCAGGTCTCTTTGAGCCTCTTGAACTTTCAAAAGCTTAGCCTCTTGGGCACTCCAGGAAACAAGAGAAGGAAAGGAGATTTTACAATTAAATAGGAAGCAGTCTTTCCAAAAGAGAAACTGGGACAGTAAGACCGGTTTTGTGATGATGCTTCTAGAGTGCAGAAGTGGACCCCAGGCGAGCGGTTCCCAGAGGCGAGGACAAAGGAGTCTTCTCCTCACTTTTGAACAGGCGGTGATGGCTGGCTCATTAAGTACATGCCAGGCTTCTGCGATCAGTGGCTGCACTGTGTACAACCAGCAACGCCCTGAGGCTGTAACCCACTGGCATCCAGACTTGCTGGTGGCTTCCTCGGGCACACTGGCCCCCTGTTCTCACAGCTGAAGCTGTGGCAGGGTCTAGCAGGACCTCAAGGGTGTCAGGGAAGGCTGCCCAGAGGTAACATTGGTGGTGTTGTCTCAAGCGTCCTCCTACATTTTAAGGTAAAAATGTGGTCAACCCATTGGACAGGAAAATGATCTTGACATTACAAATGCACTGAATTGAACTTAAGAATAACAACCACTACAATCTTAGGACTCCAGTCCCTCCTCATTTCCTTCTTTTCTCACCTAAAGTGACTTATTTAAGGGGGGGGGAATCCCAACTCCTTGCTTCAGTTAATAACCCGGGGCAGAGGAGACGAATAAGTGTCTTCAGTTCAGTTCAGTCACTCAGTCGTGTCCGACTCTTTGCGACCCCATCGACAGCAGCATGCCAGGCCTCCTTGTTCATCACCAGCTCCTGGAGTTTACTCAAACTCATGTCCATCGAGTCAGTGATGCCATCCAACCATCTCATCCTCTGTCGTCCCCCTCTCCTCCCGCCTTTTTTCAAATGAGTCAGTTCTTCGCATCAGGAGGCCAAAGTATTGGAGTTTCAGCTTCAGTATCAGTCCTTCCAATGAACACTCAGGACTAATCTCCTTTAGGATGGACTGGCTGGATCTCCTTGAAATCCAAGAGACTCTCAAGAGTCTTCTTCAACACCACAGTTCAAAAGCATCAATTCTCCGGCGCTCAGCTTTCTTTGTAGTCCGGGAGGTAAAGGCACTGGTAAAGTGCGGCTCTCGAGTTAAAGGCGTCTATTAATTTGTGTGTGTGTGTGGGGGGGGGTGG